>MCFE01000873.1:0-29118 GCA_002104905.1 Basidiobolus meristosporus CBS 931.73
AAATACTTATTGAGTGGTGGATTTCAATGGAGTTACTTATTGAGTGTGGGGTTGTGCTTAATGTTAGTGCACAGTATTGGGACTTGTATAGGTCAACACAATTGGCAGTTGAGGTACAACTGAAGTTTCAGTGAAAATAAATCCATTTGTATGCATGAAAAGTAAGGGAAGTAGTTGAGTCAGAAAGTATGGAGTGCAAAACAAAAGGCAATAGCCAATTAATGTACACAAATGTAGGAGGTGATAGAGTGTCTGGGATCAGAAGGTGAGAATATTGGCAGGGAACCAATCAAAGGCCACATATATACTGATGGGATTAAGAATTTTGATAAAGTGTATTGTGAAATCTGGGGAGTAATTTTTCTTCAATAGTCTCTACATAATGTCCTGATGCAATCAGAACCTCTTAGTCACAGGACTTTGAGTCTGCAATGGCCTTTTGACATGATCATCACAACAATTTCCCATAGGGATTCCTCTACTCCAGCACCCTAGAAGGTCAGACTCTTTTGACAGAATATTCAAGTATGTTTCTAGATGAGCTTGAAAGCCTGCCACCAGTCAGAGATGTGGGTCATGCCATTGACACAGGAGATAGCCTTCCAGTGAGTAAGATGCCTCAAAGATTGAGTCTTTTGGAGTTGGACAAGATGCAGAGACAAATAGATTGGTTATTGGAGCAAGGATATATCTGTGGTAATGGAAAGTATTCCATTACTACAATATCTCTATACCAATATTGCACTCATTTCTTTATTTTGCTTTTTGCTATCGTAACACAAAAGTGAAAGATCAAGAATTTCCAACTTTGATGAACAAATGCTCCAAACCCTGACAAGCAATCCACCCAAGAATATTATGTCATACAGAACACGTAGTAGCCAACACATGTTTCAAATTACAGCTCATTTGAAGCAGTACTTAAGGAGTTATGACCAAAAAAGTCCAACTATTATATATACTATGCCTTATTGCTAGGATTACTATGGTGACTTTGATCACGTGTAACTTTCAAACCAGTCAGTCAAATCACGTGAAATTTTCACAGGTGCTGCGCCTATGTCCGATCTGCGCCCCTGCAGAGTTTTAGCTTTGTATCACGTGTATTGCTTGCGCAATTGCCCAAAAACTTTGATCCTTCAAAAAATTTCATATATATGACTTCCCCAGCTGAAAAATAAAAGAGAGCCTCTCTTTCCAGAATCTCCACACTACAATTACAAGTTTAAAGGTTATAAGACTTCCCCTGCATCACTTGCACTGTTGAGTATTCTGACTTTGATTGGTACTACATCAGTAAAGAGACTGCAAAGCTCACAAGAATCCAATCTAAGTTCTACAAGAAACTACCACTTTTCTGTCAGAAAAGTCCCCTCTAAGAAACCCCTTTACTCTAAAGACACCCCTTTAGTCTAAAGACCCCTTTAGAGACCCCTTTAAGAAACCCCTTTACTCTAAAGAAGCCCCTTTAGGCACCCCTTTAGTGTAAAGTCCACTTTAGAGACCACTACAAGAAGCCCCTTTACTCTAAAGACACCCCTTCAGGTTAAAGGGGAGTTCAGAGTTTCCATATTAGGAAATATTTTCTCAGAAAGGAAAGTGACTTCCAAATAAGGAAAAGTTACTATAAAAGTAAATAAGCCCATTAGTTGACAGAAGGCCAGAACACTGCTGTAGAAGAGATAAACGCTGCCTACAGTATATTTTGAGCCTAAGATTGAGGAAATTAGTGAAAGTTATATCTTCTATCGGTATATCAAACTCCCAATAACCTATTTCAGTATTAGCATACTGGAAGTTGTTGTATATTGTTGATTAGCCTCTACATTGTAGAACAAGCCCCAAACTAATCATAATACAACACAACATATCACACCCAGCAAGTCACCTTGGGGAGCATCAGTACTTTGTGTGAAAAAGAAGGATGGAACACCTAGGATGTGCATTGACAACAGAGCCCTCAACTCAGTTACTGTGAAGAATAAGTACCACCTATCTTGATTGATGAGCTTTTGGACCAACTCAATGGAGCCATCATATTCAGCAAGATTGACCTCATGTCAGGATACAACCCAATTAGGGTGAAACAAGCAGACATCCCTAAGACAGCTTTCAGAGCCAGATATGGACACTACAAGTACTTAGTCATGAGTCTTGGCCTTACTAATGCCCCTGAGAAGTTCATGACCATGATGCAAACAGTCTTCCAAGAGTACTTAGACAAGTTTGTAGTAATCTAACTAGATGACATATTAGACTTGTTCCATTGTACCATGCCAGGGCATGCAGCGCAATCCGCGGTTGTACAGAATGATTGGGTGCAATATTATAGCTACCAGAAGGCAGGATTGTTCTTGGACAATTTTGCACTATGTGGGACAATCTTGCACACTATAGCACAATCTGACATAATGAGGTTGGCACGGATGATTGTGCCAACTCATAATGTTTGCATCACATGCCCAACTGGATACCGCTATTATGGCAGGTAAAATCTGGTATTTGGATATGTTTCTTTAATGTAAATGAAAATAAATGTGTATCACACTATAAACTACACTGATATTTACCATTTTGGTTACCATCACTCCAATTGGATGGTATCTCAGTGGTTAATTGGTCCAAAAGTATCCTGAAGCTGGCAGCCCCCAATTGGCTCATTGACTACTAAACAAGCTACCTGATTTGCCATCAAATATCCCTTTTTGCCCATTGGGCAAGTAAATCTCTGATCCTAGTGATTGGACAAGGTGTCATAGCTAGCATGCAAGCAATCAGGTAGGTGCAAAACAGATCCAATAGCTGCACTGGTGTTGCAGATGATGTATATATATGCAGGGTGTTTATTTATAGGGGTTCTGTCTCAAATGTGAGATGTCCTTGATATTACTTCTATCAAAAATTCAATGACCACTGATTTGCAATGGCTTAATTTGGATTGCAAAAAAATGGGTTGTTGGGATCATCACAAATAATAGCAATTCAAAGCAATTGCATCATCTTCTCCTGGGTTTTTTCTCACAGGGATTACTACTTAAGCATTTGGTAGTGACTCACTTTGCACACCTATACTACTTCCTGGCTGACTATCATCTTGGCTACTTGTGTATTTGTAGTCAGTATCTTGCCTCCTAGTTGATGAGTGCAATGCTGCAGCTTGGTTACGCTGAATTGCTCCAATTGAACCAACTGAACCAGCCTGTAGTGCCACATGCTGACGTGTTCTTTTACTTGCCAAGGGCTCTGGTGGTTGAGGCACTTCATGTTGGTCATCATTAGTCAGCTCACCAGAAGTAACTCACTGATTGTTAGGCAAAAAGGCACACGCAGGCGCAACTTGGTGTGTTAAGATGGCCCTTGGCTGAGTTCTATGTGATGCTGCATGTTGACGCAACTTGGTCCACTCCAATGGACCCATGTCTAAATGAGCAGCTTGGCAAGTTCTGGTAATTTTGCTCTGAAGCACACGTGTTGACTCAATGCAGGGTGTTCTGGTAAAGGGTGTTGGTGTAGTCTG
Organism: Basidiobolus meristosporus CBS 931.73; assembly: GCA_002104905.1. Taxonomy (NCBI): domain Eukaryota; kingdom Fungi; phylum Basidiobolomycota; class Basidiobolomycetes; order Basidiobolales; family Basidiobolaceae; genus Basidiobolus; species Basidiobolus meristosporus. The sequence goes on from MCFE01000873.1 coordinate 3,518, forward strand.
GACTGATGTGCGCCAGCATGCTGTGGTTGCAAGAGATGGTAAGGAATCCAGCAAGGCATGCAGGCGTAATCTGGACAATGTTGCTTATGGTCTGTATTCTTCCTCCTGAAGCTCACCAACTGATTCCTCAAGGTATTCACTTACCCTCTGTCTGATACTTTGGAGCTGTTGCCTGGATGAGTCCTGTGTATATTGCTCTTGGAAGCCACTTAGCTCTACTAATATATCATGTAGTATATTAGTCATTTGAGGCAAAAACTCATTCAAAATCTCTTTGGTTCCCAAAGTTGAAGCACAAACAGACACATCTGGCCCATACTGTGTAAATTGCACGCAAAATTGTTCACGCATGGCTTCTTCATCAAATCCCCTCACTCTCAGCTCATTCTTGACTTCAATTCTTGTTTTTTTATATATCTTCTTACATACATTGGCTGGCATCTTGATGTAGAACTCACGCCACAGCTTTCTACTCCAATTCTTCCATCTTTGCTGACTCTCTGAGGTATCTAGTTCTGCTAGATTAATCAGTAGTGCCCAAATATCTGTATGAAGGCTCATCATAGACACTTGGGCCATACTAAAATCATTTGGCAAGAACTCAAACTGATCCAACATTGACTTTTCTGGTCTTGACTGCGCTTGTGAGCTGGGGGATAGGTTTTGTCTGGGTTGTACTAAAAAGGAGTTGAGACTTGGTATGGGGACCATAGCAATGGATTTAGATAGTTATACAGCAGTATATTGGCATCAACCTGGTCTTATATGAAATATATATGAAAACTAATGTGATTGTTGAATTTTCCATTTATTATGCATGATGCATCTTAGATTGCGTTGACACGGATCAGATCACATCAATTGCAGATTTCCTATTTAATTATAGACCTATGAGTAAAGCATCAATAAAAGTACCAAGACATTATTTGCGGATGATTTTTGCAACATAATGATGAGATACATGGCAATTGATGGAGATTTAATCATAATGCATAAAAAATCTGATAAATAATGTCGATCATGCCAAATCAATTCAAACCACCTCCATACAATCATCCACCAACTTTAATATGACTTACTCATCTGAATGGTCTTTTCTCATCAATCCCATCACTACCACTGGATTTCCTTTTGACACACCAGAGGAAATCTATTTCAAGTACTGTGGACCATCTACCCCAATCTACTCAAGGAGATCCCTTGTTAAGCTTCTCTGCTATTACAAGAACTATTGCCCTACAAGGTTTCATCCCACCATCCATGGCAACAAAAGTCCTAGAAGCTTTCATTCCCAGCTGACAGCAATGGAGAACCACCTTGCAGAGTGTATGAATGACTTAGAGCAAGCTTGGAATACTAGGTTCAGAAGCTCCAATAGACTTCCAAATCCCAGAGTGTTCAGCAACAGGTTCCATATCAGGAGTATCTTGGATACCTTCCCAGTGAGGATTAACAGACCTTCTAGAGGGCAGAGGCACTTTTATTCTGGCAAGTACAATGCACACTGTGGGAAGTTTCAAGCACTGTCTGACATTGAGGGTACATCATCTGGTATAGTGGGCCATTTGCTGGAAGTAGGCATGACAAAGCACTCTGGGTAGAGAATCATCCTGAATTCAGTAGAGGGGAGAAGTGTATGGCAGACTTAGCCTATATAGGAGAGGATTGTCACAGACTAGGATTTATTACAGCTTATAGGAAGCCAAGGAATGGTGTTCTTAGCAGGAAGCAGAAGCTCTACAATAAGATGTTTAATCACTTCAGAGTGAGGGTAGAGCACACATCTGGATATCTGAAGAGATTCAGCATATTAGCAGGTAAGTACAGAGGAAAGTCATATAAAGGAGAAAACAGCAGAATAGGTAAAGTAGTTAAGATACTTATTAATGCACAGTATGCTCATACAAGAATACATCCACTGAGAGAAATGTGTCTGGAGCATTATGAAGAGTAAATAAAGCAAGGAAAGCACTATTCTGAGCAGCATAAGTAAGATTGAGTAAAATTACCAGTAACTGTATCATACCACCGGCATCATGGTAGAAATTATAGTGCCAAATAGTGCCGTAGGGTGCCAGATTGATCCGGCACTATAAACAGGCTGGCACTATGTGGCACTATCCAATGGAACTAGTCTATTAATACTCAGCAAGCCACAAGAGGAACACTTGGTGCACATTGAAACAGTCTTGGAGGAGCTAAGAAAGAACAAGCTGTATGGCAAGCTAGCAAAGTGTTACATCTTGAAGGAACCTGTTTAATACCTGGAACTTATGGTGACTAGCACAGGAGTGATCTTAGACCCTAAGAAGGTTGAAGTCATCAAGAATACAAAGCAGCCCTATAACATATCAGAACCCAGATTACTCCTTGGAATGGTTTCCCATTATTGGGGACTTGTCAAGTCCTTTGCAAGTATTGCAGCCTCTTTGACTGATATTCTCAAGAAAGTCAACACCTTGAAGTGGGACATAGCATGTGAGATTACCCTTCAGATGCTTATGAATGAACTTGCTAAACTGCCAAGCTTACAAATACCTGACCTCAGACAAGAGTTTACTCTGTGCACAGATGCTTCAGACTATGCAATTGGTGGATTACTAAGTCAAGAACATGTGGGAAAGGACTCTCTAGTTACTTTTGAGTACAAGAAACTGAACTTGGCAGAGCAAGATTTTCCAGTGCATGAGAAGGAGATGCTTGCCATAATACACTGCTTGAAGACCTGGAGATGCCACAATGAAGGAGTCAGGTGCACTATAAAGACTAATTGTGCCTCACTAATGTTTATATTTAGTCAGAAGGTACTCTCCGGAAGAATGGCAAGATGACGTGAATACATTCAGCAATTTGACTTGGAGATTGTGTGCTGCCCTGAGAAAAACAACACAGTTGCTGAAGCCTTATCAAGACCAGAACAAGTTGCACAACTCAACTTGGTGCATCAATCAGATTGGCCTAGCTTATTACCAAAGTATTTTGAGGACCAAGCCATTCCTAATGAAGTGGATGAAGAGATCAAGAAGATAATCAGGAATAAAGCAAGCAAACTTGTAGTACAAGATGAAACACTCTACCAAATTGTTGATGGAAGCCCTCTTATCTATTGCCCTGATGTGACTTGCCTGGATTTAATACATAAGCTAAACAATGAACATGGGCATCTTGGAATTGAAGGAATCTATAGCCTTGTGAAAGCCACAGCATGGTGGCCCAGAATGAAATAAGATATGGAGAAGCTAGTAAAAGCATGCCCAAATTGGCAAATCAATCAAGGCCAACCACAAAGAATTGCAGAAATATTTCTCCTAGAGCATGCAAGAGCATTTGAGAGATGGAGAATCAACCTTGTTGGAAGTTTGCCAACCACTAGGAAATGCAACTGTTGGATCCTAGTTGCAATTGGCCATGCCACTAAATGGCCAGTGGTTAAAGCTGTACCAGTAGCCAGTGAGCAAGCAATTACAAGTTCCATCTTCCAAAATATCCATATGAAGCTTGGATGCCCTGTAGGGAGTTATCCTATAGAGGAGTAAACTCTACAGCCTAGACATTGGAAGCTCACCTGGAAATGCATAAGATCAAACACTTGAAAATCTTGGCATATCACCCTAGAGCTAATGGAGTCAATGTGTGGTTTAATGTATTATTTGAGAAAATGCTGACCAAGTATGCAAATGGAGCTGTCAGTATATGGGATGAGTATACAGACCATGCACTGTTTGCCTGCAGAGTTAGAGCACACAACACCACCTAACAACTGCCATTTTACTTGGTAAATGGATGTGATGTGAAGAGCTTCAGGGAACCCTCTCAGCTTTGGTAGGGGAGAATTTTATGATTGACCGCTTGAGTAATAAAGCTAGATTAGCCACTTGTCAAATCAATTAGTTTTATGCTTTGCCTATCAGTATATCAGTGTTATCTATCAAATTAGTAGTATGAGTTAGCAGGTGAATCAGCAGATCCTTATCATACAGAAATAGATATATTAAGTAGGATCTATCTGGGTAATGATGATGCAATCAAATGAGTCATCAGCAACAACCTACATTAGGAAATACAATATATCAGCAACTGATCTGGCAAAAAGTATACAAGCAGCTGCTGGAACCTCTATGAAAATCAGTTCAAGTTTTAGTGAATTCAATACTAGCTAAGCTCCCTATTCCTCTACAACTCTTATATTAAGATTTGCAACATCTATAATGAGGCTGTTGTGATTGGGCAATCATACCTCCCACAGACATGTCTATTCATATAGCTGTTACAATGCACTTATTCAAGTTTTATCATAGTTTTATTATCCCATTATTCTTTACCCAAATAAGGTTCTCCATAGAGAGAGCTACCCAAACTTTCACCCTATGCCAGTCCAAGTATATTCATTATATACAAAAGTACCAAATGGAAGACTGCAAACTGGCTGCTGCTCCAATGGTGACTAACATTAACTAGGTTTAAATTCAGCCAAATCAAGAGGGCTTGGTGCCATCCAAAAGCCATGACTTTCCATATCAATCTATGGCTGGTGGTTGGATGTTTATCATGCTTTAAAAATGCTGCAGTATCTCGTATTCAATGGGAATTGTGAGCCACCACAATTAGAACTATGGATCTGATCATATTGCAGTATTTAAGTAGATTTTCAGATATTGGAATGGAACTGCTAATATTTGCTCAAGGCTCACCTACTAGGATTCAGAACAAGATCTAGAGGGTTGCTCTAATGCTGGTTGGGGACAAAACTTAGAGAACAGAAGATCTGCCACAGAATACACCTTTCTAAACTGTAAAGAAACAATTTTATGGAATTCAGGAATACAACCAACTATAGCACTTTCTACCACAGAAGCAGAGTAAATGGCACCCTGTGAAGCTACAAGAGAAGCAATGAGGTCAAGGAAGCTTCTTAAAGACTTAGGCCTATATCAAAAAGCACCCACTGTTTTATTTGACCTAATCAAGGATGTATATTATTAGATAGAAATACAACTTTTCTTGCCAGAATTGAGCACACAGATATTGACCTCATTTCATATGTGAATCCATAGAGAATAACTTGATTACCTTAGTTTACTGTCCTACAGATGACATGATTGCAGACCTAGTTACTCAGCCATTAGGTAGTGACAAACTTAATTATATTAGGTCAAAGTTAGGACCAGTCAGTATAATAATTTAATTGAGTGGGAGTGATGTAAAGATTTGTAATTCCATCTAAGTATTCATCTACCTTAGTTACCTAGATCTTTGCCTACAAATCTTAAAGAATTCTGCCTAAACTCCTTGTTGTTATATACTTGAATATTCTCACCAAATATCAGGTACACAGAACATGAAAATTCTTAAAGTTGTCTAACTAGTCCAAAACTTTACACACATGCTCTTGGGATATTTTTAAGCCTATTATATGTGCTTGTTTTGCCAAGACCATGTGAAGTATAAAGACCACTTTGACATTCAATAAGTCATTAAGTAAAAACTACATAACTTGCCTGTCCTCCCAATTTCTTCCAATATCTCAAAGACTCTTACAACACTTAGAGGGTAGGTATGTGGCTTTTTCACTGCTTCCATGGTTTACCTGGATAGTTTCTTCTCCAATTGCGTTAAGTGTTCTATTGTCACCAATGAAAACTGCCATGATCACATGGCATCCTTGAACTTTCATGATCCAGCCAATCAAGTTGGTAAAGAAGTTGCAGTTCCTTCTAGAAGCTTTACTACATTGTAGCAACTTCTTGAAAGCTCCAGTCAACAATCACTATGATACATTATGTGGAATCTTCCCATTGGATTTGTGTAGCCCAATACCATATAGGGTTTTTGTATGTCACATGGCCTATCCACAGGATCAGTAGACCCCTGTCATATCACTATGTGATATTCTAGTCTGTTCTTTAGTATATTTCTATCTTTTCACTCACTGTGCCTCACCCCAGAGCCCCATTAGTAGCAGCCAATATATCTTGGCATACATATTGTCAAAAATGTATATAGTCCTATCTCCCCTAGAATATTCCTTGATCCAATAGACATAGATTCTGCATATACAGGGTTATCTTGGAATCTGCCTTGCCTTGTTGATCCACACCTAAGTCTTTTCCTTGTCTTGCTTTGCCAAGGTATACTCACCTGTGTTGTGTCTATTTGTAGCAGTTTTACCAGACTGCTTCTGACCTACTGGTGGATCTCTGCCTTCTACCTATAGTTCTTGAAAAGTACTTGTCAAGGAATACTTACTGCAAGTATGACCCTGAGTCTTTCCCTGGTCTTGTCTCTAAAGGCAAACATACTTTATCTTTGTAAAGTTGTAGGCCAAAGCTGTATTTACTTTGTCACCCTGCTGGTGTAATCTACAGTTGTTATAGTATTGGAAACTGTAGTACAATACTCCATCAAAAGACATCAAACCCAGTACCTTCTGGAGTGATGTTGCTTAACCAAGGTTTGGGACTGTGGCTCCATAATTGTATTCTTGACAAACTAGTGGCTTTCCAACTCACAAATTAGCTAGTAATATCCAGTATTTCTGAACAAGTGCCAGAAACATCTTCACCTCCTGCTAGCATGTCTTGTCCAACCAGGAGTATGACTTTGCAGACCTCATAGTGGCCTTTGCTAGCTGCAACATGACAGTGCAGGTCTCAGAGATTCTGTTGCACAACTACAAAGTCAAAATGCTCAGCAGCCTATCTAAACTCCCTCCTACAATAATCCAAAGATCACTTCCACTACCATGTTCTGTGGCTCCCACAATGAGTTCCAAGGTTTCCTCAAGATAGTCAAACAGCACTTGTTGCTACAGCCTAATTAGTTCCCAACAGATCAAGCAAAAGTTGGTTCTATCTTTAACCTGCTAACTGGAATGGCACAGAAATGGCTCTCCTATTTGATGGGAACCAACTCCACTCTACTCAGTGACTACCATGCCTTCCTCACAGAGATTGAGCTAACATTTGGCAACATTGACCCAGGCAGAACTGCTGCTAACACAAGCAAGAATCTGAAGCAAGCAAACAGGCCTGCATCCATTTATGCTGCTGAATTCTGGCTAATAGCCAGTCAACCAAGCCTTTGGGGTGATGTTGCCCTAATTAGTCAGTTTAATAAGGACCCAACAATGAGGTCAGTGAGATACTACTTGCACTCCCTGACACTACTTCTCTGGGTGAAGCTATACATCTAGCAGTCAAGTAGTGCTTCAAGGATACTCCATGGAGGCAAGTGATCCCAAGCTCTGATAAATAAGGCACACTGATGGATATTGAGCCTATCTCCCCTAACAGCAGTACCCTGTATGAGCCCGGTCAAATCCCTATATGAAATGAGACAACACCTGTTGAAACAAATGCCAAGGATACTTTATGGAGCCAAGTGAGCCCAGTTAACCATCTACTAGTGAATGATGTAACGTTGTGGCTAGAGAAGTGGTGCATTTCCACTAATATCAGTAATGGGGGCTTTGAGGATTTATTACTCCTTCTTGCCAAAAACATACTGGGATGCAACATACCATGTACATGGTACAAGTGGACAACCATCATGTGGCTGGCAACATATGATCCAGAGATTCTCCTGATTTCAGCATGTGTTAACAGTTGCATGGCATTCACATCCAAAATGCCACCTTTGCAACATGTCCAAATTGTCAGGAAACCATCACCATTGAGGGAAAACATTGTTCACACTCCAGATATATTCTGGTAATACCCCATTTAAAGAAGCTCATGCAGTCCAACAAATATTGTGAAGCTATAAAGTACCTCACTCAGTATCAATCAAGTGCCAACATATCCAATATTTTTGATGGCAAACATGACAAACAGCTAAGAAGCAAGGGTTACTTTGAAGGTATGTATGACCATGCCTTTGCCTTGGTATTTGATGGAATCTCATTAAACAAGTACCTGAGCAGCAAGTCCTGCAGGCTGCTGATTCTCATCAACCTGAATCTACTGCTTAGCCTACAGTGTCAGAGCAGAAATCTGATGGTAGTCTCACTAGTATCTGGGCCTAGATCACCATCCAACTGGGATAGCTACCTGTATCCATTGCTAGATGAATTTTGTATGCTTTCCAGCAGGATACCAATAAATGGCCATAATGTTAACTCACATATCATTAGACTTGTTCTGTTGGATAGTGCCTCATAGAGCCATGAGTGCCAAATGATGCCATAGTGTGCCAAGGAGGCTAAGTGAGTCTATACTTGGCCACAGAGTGTGAAACATTGCTCTGCATCTTCATGCAAAGTGGCCCCTGCATTTCACCCATTTTGTTGGAGAAAATACATTTTTTGACCTTTTTTTTGGATCAATGTTGTGTAGGATGTGAAAAGGCACAGAAGGACTGAAGACATGCATCTGGTACTCAATACCCATGGCACTCTGAATCTAGTTCCTGTGGCTCGTATCATGCCACAAAAATGCAAGGCACTATCTTGGTGCACTGGTACTATCTGGCACTATAAGTGCTTTATATAGGTTTTTCTTTAGGGCCAATATTTAAATATAGTGCCAGATAGTACCAGTGGACCAAGATAGTGCCATGCATTTTTGTGGCATGATACAAGCCACAGGAACTAGATTCAGAGTGCCATGGGTATTGAGTACCAGATGCATGTCTTCAGTCCTTCTGTGCCTTTTCACATCCTACACAACATTGATCCAAAAAAAAAGGTCAAAAAGTGTATTTTCTCCAGCACAATGGGTGAAACACAGGGGCTGCTTTGCATGAAAATGAAGAGTAATGTTTTACACTCTGTGGCCAAATTTAGGTCTACTATGCCTTTCTGGCACTTAATGGCACTATTTGGCACTCATGGCTCAATGTGGCACTATCCAATGGAACAAGTCTATTATCTGCATTGGAGATACCCTGGCCATTAGCTAGATAGCTGGCTTTTCTGGGCACAATGGAGGGTATAGCTGTTGAATGTGTGAGATCCAGAGGACTTACTTCATAACTCACACACATTATTATTGCTCAAGCTCCAGCACTGAGAATATCATCTTTCAGCAGAGAGAACATACAGAAGTCAGCATGCAATTTCACCAATGTTGGCAAGCCATAAGCCATTGGCCAGAATATGGAATGAATTGGAAACTGGAGATACTTAAGTTAGAGGGTATATGTTGGAGCAAAGGCCTTCCACTGGGGGCAAAGCATTTGCTTTTCAACAATATCCCTATACTGATGACCATGTAGTATGTGTGGTATTTCAAGCTAAATAAACCCATCAAAATACCAGAGAAAATTGAAAGAATTGGCAAGATATCCCAGAGTATCTGCTAACCTAGGTACTTCTCATGGACTCCAATCAACATTCATATACATATTCAACAATACAAGTGCAAGGGCTGGATGAACTGGATCTGTATTTATTTGGGCAGCCTTCTGAAGCCATTTCCACTAAGAGTACATTGGAAACATTGGGAGCTCATACGGACATTTTAGGAATTTTTATCCAGAAGTGGATCACCAATGCCAACTTGATGCATCTACAGCTTTTGTGCAAAGAGTTTCTGATGGAATTTGAAGGGTTATAATACAAACATACAGCTGAACATGTTGATCTCTGTTGCTACTGTATCCATTTGCTACTTTATCTTGCTTGCTGTGTTGGGCTCATAACCTGTTGTAAGAGTCTTGGAGATATTGGAAGTGATTGAGAGGACAAGTAGATTATGTGGTTTTCACTGGTGGATTACAAATTCTTACAACAGGGCCTGGCAGTGATAAAGGGAGAGGAATAAGCCTACCCAAACCAGAGTCAGCTAAGTGTGAGAGATGCAGTGCAGTTCCCACCAATCAATGCCATCAACCTAGATCAGTTTGAATCCCACAATGACCAAGAAGAATTACTAACAAGAATATGACTGTTTTTACTCAGGTTGATAGTGCAGCCTGTGGAGCTACACACCAGTGAGGTAGTTGAGTTTGCAGAGAAAGGCAACCTTTCTACTATATCCTTAATGTCCTCCATTATAGACAGGGTGGATATCCTACAGGCAGGCAAAGCTACACCATCAAGAAATCAGGTGATTATTACAATGCCAGCAGTGGAATCTTGGAACATTAAAAGCCACACCAGGAGGTTGCAGCACTTTTCAAGAGCAGTGCTAAAGAAGATATACTTGAACATTGCAAGGATTTGTTTCAAAGACTGGCAGATAAGGGGCTAGATCTTACAGAGCCAGTAGAATACCAGGACATATAGTAGGGCTCTGACCAAAGTGATGGGCAATGGGTGTTGTGGTAGAGACACTTATTAAATGGTGGATTTTAATGGAGTCACTTGTTGTGTATCTGGTTGGGCTTAATGCTAGTGTTGGGTATTAAGACTTGTATAGGTCAGTACTATCTACAAATGAGTTAAAATTGAAAATTTAATGGAAATAAATCAACTTGTATTCATAAGAAGGTAAAAGCATTAGTTGATTCAGGAAGCAGAGAGGGCAAAAAACAGGTAATAGCCAATCAATGTACACAAACATATAAGGTGACTCAGTGTATGGGATCAGAAAATGAGTGTAATGGCCAAGAACCAATAAAATGCAATCAAGGGATAGTGGTGATGAAATATCTTGAACAGGTTTTTTGTTGGACCAGAGGAGGAATTTTTTTCCAGCAGTTTTTGTTCAGTGTCCAGCAGCCTCAATACCTCTTGAGCATGGGATTTATATTTTTCATAGCAATATGATGGGATCATCACATTTATTTTTTGCACTGCAAGGATGTATACAATCAGGTATATATCCAACTTTTTATGCCAGAAGTAAGCACCTGATATTAGAGACCATCCTATATGGGGAGCTATGGAGGATAACTTAGTTAACTAAGCTTACATCCCTACTGATGATATGAGTGCAAACATATTTACCAAATCATTAGCTAGAGACAAAGTCAAATGTCTTAGATCTCAATTAGGACAAGTCAACATGAGTATTTAGTTGAGCAGGAGTGTTGTGAGTATTGCATTTACATCTAAATGGTCACCTAACTTGGCTGCTTGGATCACTACATACCAATCTCCAAGAATCCTGACCAAATTCCTTGATGGGACTTACTGATAATATATATTCACCAAAACATCAGGTACTCAAAACATGAAATTTTGTTAAACAGTCCAAACAGCCCCAAACTCTCCACACATGCTTTTGGGACCTTCCTAGATATTTCCTACATATTTTCTTGCCAAGACCATGTTAAGGTATAAATATTACCTTACATCCAATAGTTCTTTAAATGAAAACAACATGATCTACTTGTTCTCCTAATTTCTTCCAGTATTTCCAGAACTCTTACAACAGTAATTACAAAGCTTACAAGAATTAAGTAGATGGACAAGAGATACTTTCTCACTTGAAAAGCTACAGAAGTTAGCATAGTAAGCTCAGCTTACAATCCTACTTGTGAAATGATTGCAGATATAATCATAACACCATTTGGCTGATACATATTTGAATGTCATAGACTACAAATAGGCCAAGTTCATATGAATGCTTAGTTAAGCAGGTGTGTGATAAGCTCTTTAATTATACCAAGCTACTCTGTTGTCTTGGTCACTTAGGTTATAGCTTCAATTCTTATTATGACTTGTTCAGATCCCCTACTGAAATTTACACGGAGCATTTTACTAGAATGCTAGGTGGCCAGACATGGGAGATCTCAAAGTTGTCCAAAGGCCCTAAACCTTGTACACATGTTCTTGGGACCTTCTTAAGCATATCCCACATTTTTGTCTTGCCAAGACCATGTAAATGTATAAGTACCACTTTCACATTCAACAAATCACAAGGTGAAAACCCCACAGTCAACTTGTCCTCCCAATCACCACCAATATCTCCGAAACTCTCACCGCGGTTGAGGCTTAAGATGAACTCCAGGCTTATAATACAGTTGGAAATACTCCCCCGACGTGAGACCAAGAAGTGGGCGAATCCGTTCAAGAGTAATGGGAAAGCCTGGATGCTTGGCACTCATTATGGTGGGTGGCAAGTGGGCACTGAAATAGAAGATTGAGCAAAAAACCTGGTTGACACGTTCGAATTGGCCTGTCTGACTGGTATGAGACCAATTGGTGACCATGCTTTCGAACCACAACTGCGGATCTGGAAGACAGGTGCAGCGTCAGTATCGATGCCATCAACACGGCTTTGGAATTCTTAGCCAACAACCCAATCCACATGATGAAGTTGATCTGTCCACCAGTGGAGGTGGAAAAGGGAGCTGGCCGGTGGAAACGTGGCTAAGATTAGGGATTTTATTGGAGGAAGAGGGGGGGATCAAGGCACATCCAATTCCGGGAAGAGATAATGGTCCAAGTAACCGTAGAAATCACTGGACTTCGACTGAGTGGAGGGTCGAGAGATTCCCGCCGGGTCCCGTTGTCCTTGGGCGATCCGCTCCCAGTCCAGCCACCGGTGCATCGGGACCGAGGTGTGATCGAATTCCCCTTCTTTATGACTATGATCTAGACCGGTCTCCGATTCCCCCTCCACCAGTCTGGTCTGGCCCCAGGTGAAGTCGTCGAAGTGCCAATAGGCGTAGGTGGGCAGGACCAGGTTCCAGATGGGTAGGGTGAGCAGGTAGACGATCATGTACCACAGGTAGACGAACCTCCGGGTGGTGGAGAGGATCAGGAGGGCGGGCAAACCAAGGACCAAACTGAGCAACACAAGGGGGATGACGGGGACCGATTTCCCCAGGAAAGAGATCCCAAGCAGGTAGAGGGTGAAGAGGATGGCCGCGGGTAGGACCACAGTCCCGAGCAGCTCCATGAACACGAAGAACTGCATGGAGAAGCAGAAGATCCCGCACAGATCCCGGACCAACACCAATTCCAGCATGTTGTGCACGGTGGAGTTGATCCAGCGTCGTCGCTGGGAGAGGAGCACCGCGAAGGTGTCCGGTACCACCGTCTTGCAGATCGCCTGGGGGACGAAGAGCAGCTTCCGTTTGGGGAAGGTTTTGAGAAGCAGGGTGGTGAGGTACCGGTCCTCCCCGAGCAGCAGGAGGTTCTTCTTGTGGAGGGTGTCGACGATGTTCTCCGAGTAGTGCTCGATCACATCCGGATTGGCCAGGATAGGCACCCAGTAGTCGTTCGGCCCCTTGCGCGTCTTGATACGGTACATGGAAAAGCATCCGGGGAGGCAGGTGACCCCGCCGAAGACGGACTCGAAGGACTTGGACAGGTGGTGCGATATATGGTACTCGAAGACTGTTGGAAGGGGGGAGGTCAGTGTCCTATTCGATCGGATCCATGAAGGAGAAACTTACCTTGCATCATAGTGACCCAGCTATCGTTCTTGTTGGCGATCTTGGTCTCGCCGCAGCAGCCCATCACCAGGTCCTCCCGGGCCATGCACGCAGCCATGTGAGTGAGGGAATCTTTATGGACCTTCGTGTCGGCGTCCACCTTTGAAATAAGCGAGGTTAGTGGATTGCCAGCTAGGACCGCGAGAGCAGGGCACTCACCATCATCAATAGCTCGTAACGATCGGGGCTGACCCCGGATACCTTCCACATCATGTTGAACAACTCGAACTCGAAGGGGCTCATACGCTCGTCGAACATCACCTTCTGAAAGAAACTCATCAGCATGATCTGGCTGTCCCGCTTCCCACGATTCCCCGGCTTACTACTGCCCACCTCCTCCGGGGCGCCACACTTGACGATCACGATCATGGGGACCTTGGAGATCCCCGCCGACGCTGACTGTTCGTATTGATAATGACCAGCGTAGATTTTGGCCGTGTTGTGTCGCTTACGACCGTCGGCAATGGCTACGTAGGCGTACGGCTGGACCTGTGAGAAGGGGACGATCTCGTCCCCAAGCATGGAAAGACAAATGTCGGGGGTCGACATCTCGTTACCGGCCCCGGTGATCTGGCCGTCCGCGATGACCAGGATCAACTTGTGGGAGATCGGGTAGTGAGTGGTGGCCAACGACTCCAACGTCGTGCGCAGCCCCTCTTTACCTTCGGAATAGCAGGTGACCAACAGGATGCAATGAAGCGGGTCGAAATTCACCAGAGGGTATTCCGGCTCTTCGGGGGGTACGCGTGGGGAGATCGGTAGGCACGGGGAGGAAAACACCGGGTAGGTGGTGGTTCCCACTGGATAGGGCTCGGCCCGGAGGCTGAGAAGACGGGATTCATGGCTTTCCCTTATGCTCTGAAGCTTCCCAGGCTCAAGGCCATCGCCTGGTAGGTGGCGGGTGATATGCTTTTCGTAATGCCCATGCTTCCTGCGAAGCTTTCCTTGCTTGCGGAGCCTTCTACCTGGCTCGGCCCCAGGGAGCGGTACCGTATACCTGGACACGCGCGGCATGCTTCCAAAGAAGGATTTCTTTCCATCTGCCTCCGCTCTACGACTACAAAGGGGGTCAATGAATGGGCCACTCAACGCAAGCAATCCTCCCTGGCCATACCTTACATGGATGTCGTTGGTATCCGCCCAGATCTCCAGCTCCCTCTCCCGTCTCCTCCGTTGCTCGAAGCTCTCGTTGGCCACGGCACCCATTCTCCAGCTGACCACCCAGCCGAAATAGACGGCCAGAAGAAAGCGGATCACCACGAGGGCCACAATGGCCAGCAGGCTCAGGACGAGAAAGATGTTGGCGAGGATGCAGCCGATGGTCTGCGAGTCCACCACCCCCACCTTGATGGTGTCCACCAGACACCTGGCCAGTCGAGGGTTCCGGTTCAGGAAGAAGGTGATGTCTTTCCCTCCCATCTGCGGATTGGTCGAGATCAGCTCCAGCATGTCCGGGGGAAGAATGAAGTCCAATGGAGAGATCCAACGAAGCCGATCAAGGTCAAGTACGTTACTGTGCCACAAAAGAATCTGTCCATGAGTACAGGCAGCAATACAGGTGAATAGAAGAACAGGTGTGAATCCTCTTTAATATGAAACACATACCCGTCGTACACGACCAGACTGGAGTTGGTCATCTGGATGTCTGACCAATAGTAGAACACCTCGCCGATGAGGATCTGGCTCAGGCAGTTGATCAGGTAGGGCGTGGCCGTGTGGCATCCTCTTCCGCTGGGATTGGCCGTGGGATTGACAATGATCGTGCCGTTAAAGGCGTTATTTTCGATGGGTATACAAGGAAACATGGAATTGATGGGAGAAGGAGACGGCGACGGCGACGGCGACGGCGACATGAAAAATGAGGATCTGGGTTGGATTACCTCTCGACAGCTACTGTAGTCCTGCTGGAACAGAAAGGACAGGTCTTTACCGTTTAACGAGTCGCCGCCTCCGAACGAGCGGGCGGCTGCTGCCGAGCCCTCCGGGAAGGTGGGATGCTGGAATCCATGCAGATTGTATACTTTCCCATGGATGATCACTCGGGATCCACCTACCTCGGAGACGTGGTATTGAACCGGAGGGAATCCGCAGATTACCTCGTTGAACCCAAACGTGAGAAACGCCACACTGAGAATAATCAAGGCAATGATGATGCACAGAGTCACCTTCTCTCGCCAAGCCTGCTGCACGTCCGGGCTTTTCATGCCTGCAGGAGGATGGGTGAGCAGTAAGTGTGAGTACTCGGATGATGATGCTGATGCTGATGCCAATCTTACCTGATCTCCGTAGACAGCACCCCAATATGCAGCAGGTCATGGTCCTGGAGCAACACACCCACGGCTTGGGTAGCTTTTTTCTCCAGGAGGGGATTTTGTCGGTGGGCAAGGGATACTCCCGCCGGATCGAATCCGCCCTTCCCAGGATGCTTACGCCACGTCTTGGTCTTTGTGTAGGGCTGGTCGAGTCAGAGGAAGCATCCTGCTGATCCAGCGACCTGGCAATGGAAAACGTATGAAATTGCCGGTGGCTCTTGTCGATCTTTTCTCGTTCATGCCGCACGAAGGAGGTTCGTCGACCACTACGGGCTGGCTTGTGCGGGCCGTAAATAATGGAGAGGCGTTGGTGGGACGATCCCTCATTATGGCGAGCGTTGGCCTGGGCGGGTGTGGTTTGGCTGCTCCGGCTGGCTGACTCTTGCTTGTCTGTACCTTGCGAAGGTCGGTCTGAGGAGGATTTGGGTTTGGATGGGGAAAGGATATTCACGTCAGGAGGGACTTCTTTGATCATATTTTTGAAGGGGTGACTGTCACTTTCTTCGAGGGTTCGGATAGCCACCTAGGTGCTATGGGTACGATCGGGCGACCAGCGACAAATAAATTAGACGACGTTCAAAGGGGATAGGCTGGGATCACTTGCGAAGTGACATTCAAAGGGAAAAGAAGGTGGTTGGAAACGAAGCAGAGAATTCGCAAGGAGATAAAGAGAGATGCTCTTCTGGCAATCGATGTCGCAGGTAAAAGTATCAAACCCGTGGCTCCTCGGGCATTTCTTCTGCACCCTCTAACAAACCTTATCGATCCATGCATCAAGTTGGTGATTGTGACTGCCACAACGCAACATGACCAGTGCGAAATAACAATCCTGTTTCATGGCCATCTACCCCATTCGGAGAGATTGGCAGGGACTTCGATGCTTAATATTTACAATGGTTGTAGGACCGTCAGGGGTAACCACATACCAATGTGGTGGTATGCGGTAATGAGACAGTCGGGTTTCTGATAGAAACATTACTCTAAAACACGTTCGGCGCCTTCAAGAAGTAGGTTCTTCGGAGAAGGTAATTTGACATTGTGTTTATAGAAAACTCAAAGAATTCATGTGATGCCACGCTAACTTAAGTAGGGATTCGAGGGAGGGGCGATGGTTATGGGAAGGCGTCGATAATTCTGAATCAGTTACAAATTTTGATCCCCATGCATCACGAGGGCCCAGCCAATCAGACAGGGCTCCCCCTCTTTCCAGAGAGCTGAGGATGAGCGCATTAACCCATGATTTGATCAACCACGTCAATGCCAGGCTTGATGCAACAGCCATAATACGCTAATACGTCCATTAGTTCTTCGATAACTCTTCAACCTAAATCATGTGGCTCTCACGTTCTAATCTGTGGATAGCAGCGGTATGCGGTTTAGGTCTCCTCACTATGACCTCGGTACAAGCGGAGGAGGCCCCCGAATGCACCTACTACGATCCTGACACGAAGAACTTCTACGATCTGCGTCCTTTGATTAGGGAATCAGGGTAAGCCCTTGGTTTCGAGGGACCAAACGTTAGTACTTCCCAGGAGCACTCCCTCATGATGACCGCCCGTTTGCTTCTTTGATAGGGAGGATTGGACCATGAAACCCAGGTCCGGCGGCGAGGCCAAGCTGAACGTTTGTCACGAAATCCTGGACTCCAAGACCGGCTTGAAATTTCCCCAAGGGGTTGGCTCCTTCTACAGAGCAGACGTAAAGGGTTATTCCATTGGGTAATGCCCGCTCTACTGCGCCATATCCCTCCACCCAAAACTATACCTTGACTAACCACCAGCTCCCTCTCCACCCTCCACACTATAGAAAGGCAAACACCAAACCCTTCGTCAAAGGTAAATAGTGGTATGTCCTTCCTCCGACTCAGTCCTAACCGTGCTTTAGAACAAAACCTGATGCTCAAGTACGTTGACGGAGACGAATGTCCAGGCAGTCAAAAGACCCGCACCTCCATGATTTTCTTCGAGTGCGACAACTCCGTGAAGGGCCAGGTTGATCCTCTGGACCGATTGGGCGTGCACTTGAACAGTAACTGACCTTCATTTTTGTCGACACTAGGGCGAACCCGAATTCCTTGCCGAACACGATAACTGCGTGTACATGTTCCGGTGGAAAACCCCCGCGGCCTGCCCGGTGGTCCAACAAAGCGGCAAAAAGCTGGGCGGTGGGGCGATCTTTGCCATCATGTAAGTTGAGTAGGAGACGCGCCTCCTTCACGCAGCACTAACCCCTCCTACGTGTGTAGTATGTCTGTGTTGGCCGGAGTCTACTTGATCGGAGGAATCATCTACAAGAGAGTTGTCCTGGGACAGCGTGGACTTAACCAACTGCCAAACGCCGAATACTGGAGAGCCATTGGAAACTTCGTGAAGGTGAGCGGGCACTGGCACCATGCAGCGAGGGGCCTATTTTCTAATCTTATTTCTGGCTCTAGAACCTCTTCCGCATGGCCTTCCCTTCATGCTGCGGCAACCGCTCACGTCAATACAACTATGGCCATCTGAACACCGATGAGGAAAATGTGTTTATTGACGAGGATGACGAAGAATAGATGTTGTCCAGTCGATGAAAAATCCCATTTTACAAATAAATGCTTACATCAGTGAAACATTCACCATCGAGCGACGAGATAGCGACGAGGTAGACATTAGGATAGAGTGCGTATTAGAGGATAGGGGGTCTGTTTAGAATGCAAAGTCAGTACGGAACGCGTTCATGTCCCTGCGGTCACAGGCGGCAATCAGATCCGGTCGCTCGATCCAGTCCATCGCCATCCGCAGAGTATCCCAGATATTGTCAGACATCATCGAGTTGATCGTCGAGCCGTCACCGCTCTGAAGCGCCAATGCCTGGAGAAGATGCTCCGCAGCCTCCTTATGCTGGCCCAGATTGATGCAGCTCACGGCAAGGTTGTATCTGGCCCGGATGTAGTTGGGGTTGATTTCCAGGGCGTGGAAGTAGGCATCGATCGCCTTGGACGGGTCATGGGAATTGGCCAGGGTGGCACCCAACTTGTTCCACAGTAGATAGTCTTCAGGCTTGTACGCGAGCGCAGTCTGGAAGCAATCCACCGCCTTCTCGTATTCCTCGGCAATGTTCAGCAGAACCCCTAGACCGACCTGGACATCAGGGTCGAACTCCTGCTCAGCATTGGCCCGGACCGCTTCCAGATACATCTCCATCACTGCTGCCTGTCTGTCGTATTGTGAGCTACTACTGGGGTGGCATAGATTTGAATACCTGTCATGGTTACGAATCCACGATTCCAGAGCATCGTACGCGTACGACTTGTACCCTTCGTTGGTGTACGAGACAGATAGTCCCATCCAAGCGTCCAGGATCTTGGGGTCGATGTCGATGGCGCGCTTTAGACTGGCTATCGCCATACCGTCCTGCTCGTTCTCTTGCTGTTTTGTCCCTAGAAGATACCACGATTGGCCGTCCTGTGGATCAAGCTGAACTTTGGCTTCCAATACGAGGATAGCATTGTTGAGGTCGCTGTTGAGGTCGATGTTCGCATCCAGCAGGCTAGGATTCTCAAGGTAGGGATTGTTGGCAGTAAACCGGTATTCCCCGTCAAGAGAGCTGGCTGTGTCTTTGGCTGTGTTCCATTGCTCCTCCATTGCATCCCACTCGGAATCCTGGGGCGCAGTTCCCAAGTGGTTTTTGTATTCTTCCGACCAGCTCTCCAGTTGGTCGGCATTTCTAAACGCTTCCTCCATTTCACCAAACTCTTGATCCTGAACCTCATCCCAATCGGCCTGTGTGCGTCTCGAATTCTTTAGTCCAGTCTTGCTTGGGCAACGGTTGGGAGAACGTTGCGTTTGACGACTCTCCGAACTCCTCGGCCCAGCTTCGCTCTAGCTTGGCTGCTTCGCCAATGGACATCCCTGCGTCCGATTGTCTGTTCAAGTAGCTGTCTATCCGGTCTTCAAACTCCGTGGCCCACGTGCTTCCGCCCTCGGCAGGTACCTTCTGCTCGACAATCTTGTTTCCTCCACAGTTGCTTCCTGATCACGCAGCTTCCGCATCAGGCCCAAGAATGTTGAATTCTGAAACTTGGGATTGGACGCATCGATCGATTCCAACAGGGCGCCTGCAGTTTTGGCCAATGCCTCTTTCGGATCGGAGATATTCTCTTCTTCTTGGAACTCCTTTGCCCAAGATTCTTGATCCATGAATTCGCTCTCCCAAGCGGCCTCTATAAAACACCAATGGAGTTAGAAAGGTGCTACGTTTCCAGTAAGCATCCATCCTCTCACCCTGCTTTGCAGTCTCATATGCTTTGTCAAACTCCTGGGTGTCGTGGGGTAAACTGGGGCCTTCATACTTTTCGAACTCACTCTCCCAATGATGCTGGTCAGCTACGTATTATCATGAGCGCATGTTAATGAGTTTCTTCAGGAATCGTGCATGTAGAGCCAAACTACCTAAAGGCGCTGCATGTTGAAAAGCCTCCTCAAACTCTTTGAAGTCGTGGAAATTTGGCCCTTGTGCTTCAACACCTTTGCCGTGTCTCATGAAGTCGTTTGCCCAGTCTGAGTTGACTTGTGGCGGTGGTTGCATGTGTATATTATCTAATTCCCGGTTTAAGCCTGTGAAATTGAAGGTCTCCATGGGTTGACCACCCTCTTGCAGAAACTCCTCAGTAAACTGAAGGCCAAGGTGTTTGGTTATTATTGTAGGCTATCAAGAACAGATCTGGCCAACTCAACTTACATTATGTTCCATGGAGTTTGAGACGTTCGGTCGGTTGAATGCCTAAAACGAAAAACAAGAAAGTTAGCCCCTGGGATCAAGCGAGTGTACAGGGATCAACGCTACCTTACGGCCAGAGGTTTCCCCGTACCCTGCCTCAAATCTATCCTAAGACAAAGGACCAGTGAGTTACGGAGATCTTGTGCATAGCAGTCTACCTGGAGCTTACTTGTTGCAACGAACGATCTTGACCGAAATTTTTCATCAGGCTAGACAAACCATTTCCTCCGGAGCAATCAGCTCCAGAGTCCACTAAGTTTTGAAACGCCGACATGCCTTTGTTCGCCTAACTATTGGTATTACTAATGAAAGAGTGGACTGTGTCCAAGAGTGAAGCTTAAGTGTGTTTGCTGAGTGGCGCACTATTCCCAGGAATATTTAACCAAATGCGGGGGGAAGCCGAGAGAAAGCCGAAATTTATCCATTTGTACTTGACGTATAGTATGTTTATTATAGGGAGCACAACGATGTTTCAGTTTATCTAATATTGGCACGTGAATTGAAGGTCATGAGCGGTGAGGTGATTCAACCAGTGAAGCGGAACTGACCAGAGAATGGGCAGATATGCTCTTCAACAGGGCGCTTAGATCAGTTCTAGATCCTTTGGACCTTTTAACGGTAGAATAAGAGCCAGTGAAGATTTCCGAGGAGTCGCTATCGTCTTCGCACAACGAGCTGCCGGAAGTCACCTTCAAAGCGTCTTTGAACTGCTCCACCTGAGGCGAGATCCTGCCTACGGGCTTCGATTCGAAGGTTCTGATGATAGGCGCAGCGAGCCTTGGTTGCTTTATCTTCGACACAAATTTGTTCTTGGGAGGCTCTGAGTGGATGAACTCCAGCAGTGCCGGCTCGTAGACCACATCCAAACGTTCATTGAGGTCAGGGAACAGTTGTTTCAGCTGGCTTTCATGCTTCAGAATCTCTCGGATCTGCTCTGGGGATGCAAATTGCTTTGTTGGCCAGGCCTGTGGAGAGGCCACTCCCTCAAACCATAATCCTTCGGCTTTTCTGGCCTGGATCAAGTTCGAGGAATAATCCGACAATCCTCCAATGCATAGGAGGTCTCCCGCGTAAAGCAAATAGTCCAACAGAATTTGATCCATAATCCCTGGCTCAGCCGAGCTTTGGTGGATGTGGAACCATATGGGCAAAGCTCGGATGAGCTCGTCGCCCGCTTCTCGGTCAAGCAGCTTCTTGAAGATCAGAAGGATGTTGGTACAGTCCGCGCTAGTAATATGTTCTCTTGCGCCGTAGTCTATTAGCTTTTGGTGTAAATTAAGCCTAAATCGCAGATTCAGTGCTTTGTCAGCTATCACGGTCGACCCACTACGTGAATGTTTATGACTAGTGGCGTGCAGGTTGGGCGACAATGAGTTGATTAGAAAGTGGGTATATTCGCTTCGCACTACGAAGCTGTCGTTGGAAAGGAAAGGCAGAGTGGGAGTGAGGATGGGGAAAGGCACCTCGTTCCTTGATTTCCCCTCAGTTTGAACCAGATTGTTCATGCAACGGAGTAACTCGAGTTCGAAGGGAGGCATTGGCGAGGGTGTGCTGCTCTCGTTCGGCTGTAGCTTGTTGACTAGAAATGCTAGGATATCGTTGATCTGCTCAGTGTAGTACAAGTGAGTCCCCAGCCCAGCTGTTTAAAAGTCCGGTTAGTTGATGTGCCTGGCAAGGATTTGTATTGAGAAAATTACTTATTGCTGAGAGCAAACCACTCTTGAGTTCGGCCTCCAATGCCGAGGGTTGTTCGGTCGGATTGTTGTGATACGTTGCTCGCAAACAGCCTACGAAGCAATTCAGGTATTCGAGGACGGAGATACCGATGCTGGGGATGGGGGAGTTCAAACACGACTCGAGAACCTTCACCAGCGCAACATTCTTACAGGTGGCTTTGTCTGTTTGGCATTCATTCAGTAGCCTCAACACCTCGTTCACTATGATGTGACGATAGGACGTCTATTTGAAATCAAGAGAATTTAGCTATCTCGGGCTCGGCTCGGCTATGTGAGCGACAGAAATTACCGCTACCAAGGGCATCATAAAAGAGACCAAGCTGATGGGCAATTGTGTCGTTTCGTACTGGTGATATTTCTCTATGTAGCTTCACGTGACAGCTTAGCAAGTCTGCCGCAAAGTGCGATTGACAAAACCTTTACCTAAACACCGAATCTACCACCAGAAATAGGTTCAACGGCGCACTGCACTCCAACAGTTGCTGCAGGCATTTCAATGCAATGAAGTTGACTTGGTCTTCGTTGGTGCCTTTCTCCGACGAATCGCTCAGTGATTTCCGTGCGTCCACCGCGTCCAACCTTGCCAACATCAATTAACAACAACGCCCCGAGTAAGCGAACTGCTCGGTACCAACCTATCTTTTGGAACGTCGAGTTGAGTGACGTTGTTCAATATTCCGTAGACCAATTTGGTGTAATATGCTTTGGAGTGAGTTGTTTTCATAAGTGGCGAAACCAAAATGGAATAGATTCCGTATAAGCCTAATAATCTACGTTTGCAGCTCGATTAGCTGGAAGTGTGACGAGGAAAATCCACCCATAATTAGCGGTACCTTTGCCCCAAGGTGTTTTCAGAGTCGCAACAAGCCAGTTCGGAAAATCGAGTTACTAGGCAATCTATGCTAACGGTCAAGGTCTCATCGACGCCGATTGTTGCAGCGTCAAAATGAAGGCAGAAATTGTGAAACTAAAGGATAATATGGGATTCGTTAAGTAGCTGTAGACGTGGGAGAGTTCCGGTACAAGCATTACCATATTTCCCGCTTGCCAGGCGGCGTCGTTCAATTGCGCTATGCACTTTTCTGTAACTCTAACAGCACTTTTGGCAAACAGGTTGAGGTCTTTTTCGCAGCTCTCAACCAATTGCTGGAAAATCTTTAGAGCAACGACAACACCACTGTTTTCGACACTTTGGTTAGGAAAGGGAATCTGAGGAAGAGTCAATTTTGCTGGTCACTAGAACTTACTCCCAATTTTTCTTGGCCAGATCCTTCAGTAAGCATTTCTCTAAGTACGCGGACACTTTAAGAAGTTTCACTGGCCTTGAGGAAGCGTAGTAGGACAAGTAAGCAAGCTCACTCTGTCTGGGACCTTTCTCCACTCCAGTCGGATAGCAGTTGTTTACTAGTCTAACATGGTTTTTGCTTGGAATACAAGAACACATTTCAAAAGGCTATATACCTCCAAGCAAGGGAAGGTCGACACTAAAGGCCACTTCGGAAAGAAATGGACTATATAGCAAGAATCCAGCCCGAGAGTAATTAGCCAACTTCGGTACACAGGAATAATTCGACCAGTTATTGCGTAGAATTCCGAAATAGATTAGAGCAAATTTTGTAGGCAGGGAATTAATTGTTTTGCTATTTTAAAGGACATAAATACGCTCATTTGTCAACGACGAAAATGGAACCTGCGATAGAATTGGCAGAACCACTACATTGATACCATTTATACCGGCAGATCCTGGATAGGAAAACTGGGCATTGTGATCTCACTTGGGTGCAAACTCGTCCAAATCAATTGTCTATGCGGTTAGCAGTCAGTATTGATGACAGCCAACCCAGACAAATATGGCCATCTCCTTGTTGCTACGACAACGCGCTATTCTGATCCATGAAAGTAACGGGTGATTCGGTCCGAAACAGATTGGATTAACATGGACTGCTACTCCGGACTCCGACTAGTTAATCACGTTGGTGTAGATTGGTAGATTGGTGCAAAGTACAGGTCTCAACATGATGAATTCTCCGTGCCAAAGTAAACTCTTGCCAAGCACACTTTTCCTTCCAAAATCATAGCCAATAGACGCAAGAGAACTATATAAAGGACTACAATTAGAGTGCGTCTTCGTTCTCTCCTTCGCCACTACCACAAAATCAATTGAATGTCTGTTCCAAGCATTGCCTTGTCTTGCAAATTCATGGAATCCCCTCGACTATCTTCGGTATGTCCAGCAAGCCTATATTCTCGGTGCCAGCAATTTTTGTTTATCCATTTGCTAACACTGCCTCTCCCACACAGAGCTCGACACGTCTGTCCGTAGCCGTGAACAAGAAGTGAAGCCCAGAAATATCGCAATGTGGATAAGAACGGTGTCGTTCACCTCCACGTCAAGTCTGGTTAGTTCCCAGTGACCAACGCCATCTCCAAGCCGGAGCAAGGCCGAAGATATTTATTGGAAAAGCACTATGCTGTTTGGGATGATCTGTCACTGTGGGCGATATTATATATCCTCGCCCAAATTATGCACTGCCCGTCCCACACGTCTGCAAGAGTAAAGCTGGCTTGACCTTGATTGGCGATGCCGCCCATCTCATGTCTCCAATTGCTGGTGCTGGTGTCAATATGGTCTTGTGGGATGGAAAAGAGCTCGCCTTGACCATTGCCAATGCTACCAAATCAAGTAAACCTCTAGCGGCCGCTATTACGGATTATGAGAAAAAGATGTATGGTATGACGTGCCCCGCGGTTGCATTGAGTGCTTCCAAACTTAGTCTGATCTCTTCGGCGGCCTCAGTGTCTGAGATCGTTGAGGTGATGGCTCGAGCAAAGAGCAAAGTCCGCTCGTGAATGACACTCTTGGCCTCGCTTTAGCACCTTATAAATACCAATATGAGGGGAGTTGGCAACGCTGTCTCGATGGTCAAGCTGAATTTCTGAATTCTTTGTGGAAGGTCATTTTATCGTGATGCCTTTTTATTGGCAGTGGAAAGAATCGTTGTGAGCAAGCTACTGTTTCATAGATATGCCTAAATCATATGTAAACTCTTCCCGACAAGATTGACTACAATATACAAGAGCGATGAAGAAACAACGGGCCACATCAGTAAGATTACTATGGCATCGCTTGCGAGTGGCTCAAATTGATATTCTATCTAATGGCTGAGTTTTCCATGATGTTATTGTTGCGTTCAGAGCACTAAAACTAATGCTCAAACCTACAAAAGCCATGGTACCATATAAGAAGTGTGAAATTATGGGTAGAAAGGTGGCTAAATGGTCGAGGTTGGAGTTCTAAGGTTCCATGTACTGGAGTTGCTCTGTCATCAATCCTCTATGCCGTAAGCATTTTAGGCCTTGGATACATAGAATTTTACTGCTCTCGGATCCGGGCAAGGCAGTCATATAAATTTAGAACATTGAATGCGGAGTGACAGGGGTTGCAAATTCGAATACGCTCATCCGAAAT
>MCFE01000874.1:0-29069 GCA_002104905.1 Basidiobolus meristosporus CBS 931.73
CATTCCTATGCTGATGACTAGGTTGCACATGAGGCATTTCAAGCCAAATGAACCCTTAGAGATACAGGAAAAATTTGAATGAATTGACAAGATTTAACAAAGTATATGGCTACCCCTAAGTACTTCTCACAGGCTCCAATCAACATTCATAAGCATATGCAATAATCCAAGTGCAAGGACTAGATGAACTAGATTTGTATTTATTCTAGTGGGCTTCTAAAGCCATCTCTATCAAGAGTACATTGGGAGCATTGGGACTCATATATGGACATTGTAGGAATGTTTATCCAGAAGCAGATCACCAATGGCAACTTGATGCATCCACAGCTTACTGCGGAGAATTTGTGATGGGATTTGAGTGGCTACACTATAAAAATAAAGCTGCATGAATAGATCTCTGCCACTACTGTACCCATTTGCTAGTCCATCTTTCCTGGTGTTCTGAGAATACCAGACCTGGCTTCACCATTTGGGAGTTTTCTATGAAGCAGATGTACCGGGAGATAGGAAGACAAGTCAAATTGCAGATACTAGCATATATCATTCTCATCAAGAATATTACCTTTAACTCCATCATGGATGTGATAAGTTGGCACATGGAAACAGCCAGGAAAAGTCAGAAAATACTGAGGACAGATGTGCACATGAAGATACCTATGCCTATGGAATTACAAAGCTAAGCAGCCCCAATGAGTTGGTAATCAGTCAAATAATGCAAAGTTGGGTTGAATGCAACAAGCAGCTAGTTTTTATTAGGGGAAATCTGCCAAATATGCCAGGTTTCTCTTGGTCACAAGCCCATTTCTACACTCTTAGATACAGAATTTACACAAACAAAAGCCAGAGCGCAACTATAAGGGGGATTGGTTCCAGCATAGAGAAGGAACCTACTGGCTAGATACCAAAATGTTCTTTGCAGATATTAAGGTAGTATTCATGGCAGAAGAGGTGGTAATTAAGAATTTGCTTGCAAGATGTATTTGTTACAAGCTATACAAGGTATATCACAGCTTTGCAAGAATCACATTAAAAGCTGTAGATTTGAGGTGTTAAAAGTATATCAATTATGGCAGGTGTTTGCATTTGTAGAGGTTAGTAGTAGGAGGCCATATTCTTTTTGATTCAAACTATATGTGGAATACTCAAGGTAGTAGTGGGTAAGCAAATAAAGAGGGGTGATTCTACAGTGTAATATATGAGTTGCCCAAGGGGAGGTAGAAAAAGGAAATACCTCTTGGTAAACTGGTACAGTTGCACTATACAGAAGTAGCACTAGGTTGCATACTGCTGTAATAGTACCATCAAAGGCTTGCAATGAAGCTGTCAAAACACCATTAATTTTTTGTCATCTAAGGCAATTAGATGTGCTGGCAAGTTACATCCAATCAGATTGTTATGGGGTGCGCTAAGACTGCAACAATGCCATGCCAATGTTGGTAAAACACTTTACAAACACCTTTATATTTGTTAATATTATTTGGCTGTAAAATTAGCCAAATACCATTGCGCTCCCATCATACAAATGTGTAGATGGTCATTACTTACAAGCAGCCAGTATGATAGTGGTCTCCTTGAAGAATCTTGATAGCTGATCAAGATTGGATCCGCCAGCAAGACCAAATTATCTGCCACAAGGCTTTTGTTTCAAACTTTAAGCACTTTTTGTCAGGTGTGTGATTAGATCATCAATGCCAATGATACTGAAGGGTTGGAGGTCTGGTTCTTTTCCTGGGTATGCTTCAAAGGCTGTAGAGTCATGTAGTGCTGCTATTGGGCATCTATTGTTGACATATGTCACAGTACAATTGATTCAGCTCACAACTTGTGGTCTGATTCTTTTACAGAGGTATAAATACTGATCCTTGTTATGAATAAACAACAATTTGACTATGATCACTATATTTTGATAAGTTCCTTATATTCAAATTGCTTCTGAAATTGCAACAGGTTATGAGCCCCCATTGCCTTAACCTATTCTAAAGATGACATCTACCAGCAAACAGAACAATACAAACATCTTCCCTGTAAAGAAGAGGTTTGATGGGAGGTACTACAAGCTCTGGAGAATTAACATGCAGATCCTCCCTGAGGAAAGAAAGCTTTGGAATATAGTAACAGCAAAAGAGGTTGAGCCCAAAGGAACAGCAGAAGAAGTGGAGAAGCTCCAAGAGAAGGAGAGAAATGCCTTTAATGCTATATTTATCAATGTGCCAAATTCCTTCATTGGACAAATCCATGCTTTAAATACTTCCAAAGCAACATGGGAATTCTTAGAGAAGATCCTTAGAGCAAAGTCAATATCAAGCAAGCTTTCTTTGAAACAAAAGCTCCTCAATAAGAGGAAGAAGCCAGATGATGACATTCACAGCACATTGCCAGAATGGAGACCCTTGCAGAAGAACTTTATGGCTTCAATGCTGGTGTAGATGATGCAGAAAGGATATTCTGTCTGCTTTGCAGCCCATTAGATAAGTATGAGCACTCATACCTTCTTTTGAAAGCAGAGAAGATAATTTGACTTCACACAATGTCAGAGGAAGACTTCTCCAGGAATAACTCAAATGCAATGATCAAGCAGAGAAAGTTGCAGACAATGCTTTATTCAGCCTAGAAAGACATACAGAATAGAAGGGAAAGCAACAAAACCAAAGAAATCCTGATTGCTGTAACCACTGTAAGAAGCCAGGACACTGGGTAAGAGAATGCAAGAAGACACAAATAGACAAAAAAAGGAATCTCAAGCAGGCAAACCATATAACTACTGATGAACAGTTGTTTGCAACTGTACAAGAGAGTGCAAATGATCAAAGTATTAAAGATATTTTTACTCTGGAGCATCACAGCATATTTTCAGTATCAAGGAGTGGTTCAGCAACATAAAGACTATTCCCCAGTGAAAGGTTTGTCCGGGAGGAAATTCTGAACTGGAAGTTGCCACCAGTGGGTCTATACTACTAAATATGAGTTATATCTCTAGGGCTACAGCAGCAAAACTGACTGAAGTTCTCTACTAACCTGGAATTGCCAAGAACCTACACTCAATCAGTGAAGCTACAGCTCATGGACTAAAGCTTCTTTTTACCAAGCTGAACTGCTCAAAATTGAGTGAAAATGGACAAAAATCAGCTTTAGGAATCAGAGATCTTAATATATACAAATTACAATGCAAGGTCATTTTACCTGAGTATGCCAACATTGCTGAAACTTATGTGACTAACTGGAAGACATGGCAATGGAGCCTAGAACATATTGGGAACAGATAATGAGCCAATTGGTAAAAAATGAGCTAACTTTAGGCCTAAATTACTCAAATTCCACCATATTGAGTGTCTGTATGGAATGATCTTATGGCAAACAAGCTAGGCAACACTTCAGCTGCTCAGGTGGCATCAACACCACCAGTATTCTGGCTATTGTTTGCTCAGACATATGTGGGCCCATGAGAACACTGTCCTTTGGAGCCAGGAGATACTTTATGACATTTATTTATGACAAGACAAGATATACATAGGTTTACTGCCTCAAAACAAAGGATGAGGCTTTAGAGATGTTTAAACACTTCAAGAACATGGTGAAAACACAAACTGGTTGTAAATTGAAGATATTCTTAAGTGACAATGGAGGGGAATACTGTTCAAAGGAGTTTTTCAAATGGTGCTCATCTACAGGTGTACTTCAACATGCCATTGTTCCGCATTTTCCACAGCAAAATGGAGTAGCAGAACATGAAAATAGAGCAATAGTAGAGATGAGAAGATCTATGCTACATGATAAGAGAATGGAATACAAGTTTTGGGCTGAATCTATTGCTACCGCAGTATGCATCAAGAATGGACGCCCAACAACAGAACTAAGTAGTTCTACACCCTTTGAGACATATACAGGCAAAAACCTGACTTTCAGCTCCTTAGGATCTTTGGCATTGGTGTCTTTTATCACATCCCTTACAAAAAACACTTCAAGCTGGAACCAAAGAATAGAAAAGGGATCATTCTTGGGTATTGGGTTGTTACTAAAGGGTATGAAGTGTATAATCAAAGAATTTGAAAGCTGATCAAGAGCAGGGATTGTGTATTTAAGGAGAATTCAGATTAGAAAGTTACATAAATCATTGGTTAGCTGCCTGATGATGCAATCATCACTTATGAAGAACGTACCTAATTCAGCCAGAAACAAAAGATGACTCTACAGTTTCCAGATCAGAGCAGATTATCCTAGTTAGGAGATCTACCAGAATAAGAAATGCCCCTGGATCCAGGTGGCAGACATCCAATGATCATGAAGAAGCTCATCTTGCCTTATGTGCTAATTCTGAGAATCTGGAACTGGCAATGCAAAGTCCAGATGCTGATGTGGAAGCTGGTAGATCTACTAAACTGAACAAGGCCAATAGGATTTAGATGGGTCTGCAAGATTATGATAACCTCAAGTGGTATTGTTGATCTGCACAAGGCTAGTTTGGTGACTAAGAACTATTCCTAGATCCAGGGACTACACTATAAGGAAATATTTGCTCCAGTTGTCAAGCTTAACTCCATTAGGACAGTTCTAGCCTAAGCATCTGTACACAATTTAGATCTACACCAAATGGACGTCAAAACAGCATCTCTAAATGGGGATTTGCAAGAAACTATATATGCAGGGCAACTAGAAGGTTTTACCAATCTAAAAGGCCCCTGTAAGGTGTGCAGGCTCAAGAAATTATTCTATGGCTTAAGCAGGATCTTAGAGCATGGTATAACAAGATTTACACATATCTAGAGGAGATTAGATTCATTTGTAGGACTGCAGATCACTGTATACATGAATACAGCTCAAAAGGGGTGTGAACATCCTGGTTCTTTATGTGAATTACCCAATAATAGCTACAAGTGACCAGGAGGCACTCAAACAGACAAAATCAGATCTCATTGGCAAGTTTGAGATGAAAGATCTTGGAACACTGAGCTTTTTTCTTGGAATCAAAGTGAATCTTTACATACCAATTCAGAAAATTATGCTCAATTAATCTAAGTACATCAGGGATATTATAGATGCTTCAAAATGGAAAATTCCAGGTCTGCAGCTACCCTTATGGACAATAAACTATAATTGAGCAAATCTCAGACAGTTTTAGGCACAAACAGCTCAAATATTGCCCAAAACTTTCCCTTTCAATCAATGGTTGGTAGCCTGATGTACTTGATGGTATCTACACATTCTGATATTACAGTGGCAGGTGAAGTAGATAGTCAATTCATGCAGACATATGTACCAGTTTGAATTGCAGCAGTTGAGTGGGTTTTCAAATATCTTCAAGGTACTATAAATATGGTTCTGGTATACTCAGGAGCAGCTTGAAGGCAAAAATATCATGGTACAGTGGTTCAGATTGGGGGAGAGATCTGCTTGACAGACGCTTGACCACTGGGTATGTATTTCTTTATGCTGGTGCAGCTATTACTTGGAATTACAAGAAACAACCAAATGTAGCCCTATTTACAACTGAAGCTGAATAAATGACTCCTTTACAAGAAACTAAGGAGGCTAAATGGCCATAGATATTATTCAAAGACTTAGGCTTCAATTCATATGAACTATCCTGTACTTACAAAGATAATCAGAGTTGTATTTCATTAGATAGGAATCTTACTAATCATGCCACAACTAAGCACCTACATCAGCAACACCACTTTGAGAGGAAAGCTGTAGATAATAGCTTTGCAGAGTTAGTTCACTGTCCAACTGCTAAATGGCAGCAGATACACAGACAAAACCACCAGCTAGATCACAATTTGAGAATCTCAGAGAGGAATTAGAATAAAGAAATTATTCAGTTGTGGGTGTGTATTAAAATATTGGACTATTTGGTTTCATTCAGCAGCTTGAAACTTACTTAAGAATTCTAGACAAGTCTTGGTCACTGTAGGACTTATTTGATGGTAATGGAAGCAATTAGATCTTACTTTAAGTATCAATTCTGTCTAATAAGGATCTGCGGATTCCTCTGCTTACTAATACACTTGCTCTGATAGATAATACTGATATACTGATAGGCTGACATGAAACTAATTGATTTGACTGAAAATATAATGACCTTGGGAAGGTCACAAGAGAATTTGTTCAGAGTTGTGCAATTTTTCAAGTCCACTTCCACAAGTATTTGTTCAGATTCTCTGGGAGATATAGGTTCTGGTCTAATTGACCATTTTAGGTCACTATCTAGGTGCCAACACAAGCTTTGTAACAAGAGAATGCCATATTATGGATGACCAGAAGCTAAAAATGCTCCAAAGTAGCCCTCTGCCAAATTCTTGGAGATTTACCATGACTCCGCAATGTCAGGCTTGGATGGAAAGTCAATCTAAGAACTGAATTACATAACCCACCAAATGTAAGTAATAAAATGCAGATGTTGTGTTCAATGTGGTTCCAGCAGCTTCTTGTAGATATTTTGCCAGAGCAATTGGTGACTAGTTGTATTTCCTAATGTAGGTTGAAGCTGGTATGGCATTTAATTGTATCATCATCATGTATTAGATCTTACTAAATATACTTTCTTTTGTCTAATAAGTATCAGATGATTTAATTGATGTCAAACACTACTGATTGAATAGATAATACTTATACACCAATTTTGTGTGCATTAAACTAATTGCTTTGACAAAAAACTGATCAAACTTTAACATTTAAGCAGCAGATCACAACATTAGTTCCATTAATGTTGATTGCCTGTCTGAGGTATTTATTTGTCAAACAAGCTAGGTAATGACACAAATGTATAGAGGGCATCAATACTCCCAACATATTGATTATATTGCACTTAGACATGTGCAGGCCAAGGGACACACTGAGTTCAGTACAAACAATTGCCTAGAGCTATCTTAGAAGTAATCAATTCGGTATCTATAGGTAGAAGATCCAAATAGTAAACTTGACTATACTGCAATCATTGCATCAATAGCTTTGAAGAGCTTGAACTTTGCTAACCTATCATACAGCCAGTGGTCTCTTACCAACTTGAAGACCTTCCTAATGTGCAGTATCATCTGTCTTCTATTTAGTTTAATACCATCTAGGTTGACTACCACAAACCTGCCAAAGTATTCTTGTATTATGGTCTGCATCAAGGACTCATATGAGACAGGGCATTAGTAAAGCCAAACTTGATGAATTATTACTTGCACTGCAAACACCCGGCTCTGAATGCTGCTGTGGGATATCTTCCTACTTGACACTAATCAGGCTGTAATCTCAATGTGTTCAATCTTGCTGAATAAGGGTGGTTCCATTGAGTTAGTCCAAAGCTCATCCATCCAAGGTATGAATTACTTACTCCTCACAGTAACTAAGTTATGAGCTCTGTAGTCAACACATATCTAAAGTGTTCTATTGCTTTTGTTCATAAACAATACCAGTGCTACCATGGTTACCTACTGGATCTAATGTATCCTTGCTTCAATACCTGATCAAGTTATCTCTTCTTGCTTCAATTACATTGTTCAATTGACCCTCTGAAGAAATCTCTACCTAGAGTATATTCAAAGCATTGGCAGCTATATGTTGAAATTTTAGGACTATACTTCAGGGGTAGACCTTTTTTCCTACCTTTTGTTTGATCACTACCAGGCCTCTCAATGCTAATTAGCCTGAGTGCCACTTTTTTTGAACTGCATTTTCTCCTCAATATATGTTATTAGTACATTTACCTTTGCCTGATTGTTGCTCAGTGGCACTCTCCCATCAAACTAGCACATCTAAACTGCTTAATTAGAGTTTTTAGCCCTGATTGTATCAGGCTCTAGAGGAAGCTAATATTTTTGAGCCATGTCACCCTTGTCCTCCTGCCTGTGATAGAGTTGGCCATACTTGAGATTCTTTCTTAGCATACTCTGCTTGCTTGTTATTCAATTGCTTGTTTGAATTCAGCATAATACTCTTGAGACAGGTTAAGCACATTCTGCTTGGCTCTGTATTCATGATGGTTGCTTCATATGCAAGCCAAAAGGTGAAGGCATATTAGGCTTCTTACAGCTTCTTAAATATTATCATATTTTCATCATTGCACTTGAGAACTTATTAGATCATCAGTGTCCTTGGATTCTTGATCCTTGGTATAAATGCCATAGTCAGTCCCTCCCAAGCTGTAAAATATATTTCTGTGGGTTCTATCATTTGGCACTGTTTTTTTGCTTCAATGGCTTGACAATGTTTCCCTCCTGTTACATCAGGAAATGGTTCAATTCTTGGTGGTGACACAAAGCTGTTTGAGTTACAGCTTTGCAGCACAGATACTTCACTCTTTACCTAGTATAAATATTGCCCAACATGTATTATCTGCTGAACCTGACTCTGGACAGCTTCCTGATGACTCTGTGCCATTGCATCTATTTTTTTAGCCACTGCATCAAGTTGCCTTTTTAAAGCCTTAGTATAAGTTGATGGCATACTTATCACTATTGGGGTGATGATGTCATGATGGCCATGTACTGTCAAGAATTGGTACTCTTTGCCCCTACTCATGACTCTGTTGGTTCAACTATCTGCTGCCAAAGTGTTTACTGAAGCAGACCTCAGAGGAGTATACAACCCTGTCAGAATCAAGCCTTGCAATGAATCACAAAGATGTTTTGTAACCAGATATGGCTATTGTGAGTATAAACTTATGCCATTAGGTCTCACCAATGCCCCAGCTGTCTCCCCCCACCTAGTGAATGATTTATTCCACAAATACCTTGACCCATATATGGCTATCTACCTTGATAACTTCTTGATATGCTTTGAGACTCAAAAAGTACACAATCCTCATGTGAGGACAGTCTTGACTAAGCTGGACACTTATGACCTCTATGCCATATTGGAGTGATGCAAGTCCAACCAAAAATAACTTTTACCATAGACCTATTGCTAACTACTCTAAGTTAATCACTCCCTTGACAGAGCTCACCCAGAAGAGC
Organism: Basidiobolus meristosporus CBS 931.73; assembly: GCA_002104905.1. Taxonomy (NCBI): domain Eukaryota; kingdom Fungi; phylum Basidiobolomycota; class Basidiobolomycetes; order Basidiobolales; family Basidiobolaceae; genus Basidiobolus; species Basidiobolus meristosporus. The sequence goes on from MCFE01000874.1 coordinate 8,937, forward strand.
CTACTCTTTGCCTGGAATGATGAACAGTCTGAGTCATTCAATTCTATCATAATATTTATCCTATGTGCCCTCTTGTTTGCTCACTGCAACCTTGATAAATCTATCTGCATAGAAACTGATGACTCTGACTTTGCCTTATGTGTTCTTCTTTCCCAGTATGTTGACCAGAATGTATCACACATTGTTGACTTTGATCAATTGAGACACTACCTTGATGGTGCAGACTAGAAGTTAGAGATCTTTTGTGACCAGAAGAGCCTTCAGTATTTTACAACCTCAATGGTACTAAACTGGCAACAAGCCAGATGGCCAGCTCAGCTTTGACTTTGTTGCCACTCATAGACTATGTGTAAACAAGGAAAACCAAATACTTTGTCCAGAAAGATAGCGTACTCCCTTGAAGAAGGGGATGATGTGTGTTGACAGATGAGAACCCATGTACTCAACAAAAGCACCTTGGGCTCCTTGCAACCCAGTCCTCCATTGTCATTGCCCCCTTGCCTCTTGAGAATGTCAAAACCTGTCAAGCTACCAAATTCACAGCCTTAACAATTAATAAATATCTCAAGTCTTTGGCTGATCCACTACCCAAGTACCCATACCTCCAGAGCCTACATCTAATCAATGATATCATCTACCACAAGAACCAACTATTTGCCCCAGACGTTGCTATCCAAATGGATATCATCCATTCTTGCCATGATTCAATGGCTGCAGGACACTTAGGTACTGCCAAAACCATAAATGCAATCACCAGAGACTTCTGGTGGTCCAAGATGACTCCCCTACTCCAGATATCAGGTTCAAGGACAGCTACTTTCATCATATAGACTCTATATGAGGTAAAAAGTATCAAACTACCTTGAGCCCAGTTGAAGCTTTATCATTTATAGAAGATCTGGAGGGTCCTTATTGTCAAGCAACAGTATAATTTTTGTAAAAAATTCACTCTATGTCCACATTGGGCTCAGGCACTGACACCTCCATCATGTAGTCTTCACATTTTATAAGAATTGGGGACCTGCTTTGCGGCAAGTTAGGTTTTGTTATTACATCTGGTCTAGAGTTCCTCCATTTTGTGGCATTGTAATATATAAAATATGGTCAAAAAAGCTTTTACTCAGCTTTGAGCAAGGATAGCCTACTTGCACCTGAGCCATATTTGCTTAGTAGTACAATCCTCCAAAGTAATCTAGAGCAGGCATCCATATCTTCCTTAAGCTAGACTAATTTGTTCTGAACTGAGTACCTGTTTAGCAGTAAATTCAAAGTCCATTTGCTTCCTAATTTACCCAGTTTGGTATTTGACAATACCATAAGCTGTTTGGTGGCAATTCTAGCAGTACTTCTACTGATTTGGACTAATACAGAAACTTTGCCTTATCCTAATATATTTGCAGAATAGAGATTCACTGTATTCTGTAAGTGAAATTTGCCATACAAGTCTTGTGATAGTCTTGAAGTTCCGGAAAGAAACCTGGAGAACAATTAGAAAATGTAGTTTTATATAATGATATATTGAATGTGAAAGTAAAGATCATGCTTGTATACAAACATGGCATAACAGATATGCAGAAAGTCTCTCAGAAGTCCTAAAAGCATGTATGGAGTTTGGGGCCATTTGGACAACTTTGAGAATTTCATGATTTAGGCATGTGATGTTTTGGTGAAAATATTCTGTGTAAATCCCAACATGGTATTAGATCAGTATTTGCTATGATTTGTAGGTAATAGTCTTAGTGACTAAGTTAGGTGATTACTTAGGTGTAACTACAAGCCTTTATAACACTCCCACCCAGCTAAATGCTTGTACTAACTAAACTTGATTTGTGCTAATATATTCAAGTTTGTCTCTAGCTAATGGTTTGGTCAATATGTCTGCAATCATTGCATGTGTAGGACAGTAAGCTATACTAGCTAAGATATTATCTGCCACTTTACCAGGGAAATGATGTCTAATACCAATGTGCTTGTCTTTAGCAAGTAAAGTGTGATTGCTACCTAATATGTGCATCCATAATAATCTTGAGATAAGGTAGTAAGCACTTCTTGAACTAAGCCTAATTCTTTAAAAAGCTTTCCTAGCCACACTACTTATTTGGTAGCTTTACAAGATGCCATATACTCTGTCTCTGTGGTGGAGGTGCTACAGTTGGTGTCTTTCTTGAATTCCATGAAATTGCTGCTTTACTGTAGAGAAAGGTGTAACTGGTGGTGGATCTTCTTTTCTATGAGTTTTATACCCAATCAGCATCAGAATATCCCAAAAAATCTTGTTTTAGGTCTCTATAGGCATTTCTTAAGTTACTGTAAGCAGCTCACATTAGGTATCTAAAAATCTGCTTCAAGTCTGCAATATGTTCAGATCCAAAGCTCTGATTATGCAGGCCATCAGCTTTCACTGAATACAAGCTATCTGGGTGTATTCTAAGCATGATATACATAAGACTGTCAAACATATACTAGTATATAATTATTTTTGGCATGGCTGCCAGTTTGTAGTCATCCATTTGTTACTTCTTTGGTACATCTTGAACTCCTTAGACTGGCTGGAAAAAGTATCTTTCAATTTTTCTTGTTTATTGGCACCTCTTATAAGATTATCCACATATAGTGCTAATGGAGCTGAACCTGCTCTATCTAGCTTATAGTTATACTATGGTTAGCAGTACTTTCCTGAAAACTTAAAGATTCCAAATAGGAATTTATCTTGCAATCCCTGGCTCTTGGTGATTGTTTCAGACCAAATAGATATTCATTATGCTTGCAGATCCAATGGAATTTTCTTAGCCAACAAAACCATCAGGCTTATTGATGTATACAGTCCCATCAAGTTCCCCATTCAAAAATGAAGTTTCCAATCAGTTTTATGCAATAAAACTACTCTTTGGCCGCAATAGCCAATGTCAGTCTGATGATATTAAGCTTGGTTCATGGTACAAGGATTGCAATATAGTCAATTTCTTTAGTTCAAGAGTATCCTTTGACCACAAGTCTTTATTTGTATCTTTTAGCCTTACCATAAGATTTGTATATTGCTCTGAAAACCATCAACATCCAATTGATTTTTAGTTGATTGGTGATTTGACTAAGTTCTAAGTTTGACTTTCAAATTGGAGCCTGAGACTCCTTAGGCATTGCAAATCTCCAAAAATTTGACTGAGGGATTTTCAGGGCCTCTTTTATAGTCAGGAACTGCTCAATATGGATTTGATAGGCTTAGACTAAGTTTGTATCCCACCCAAATAACAGTCTTGGCTATTCCTGGTATGGTTAGATTACAAAACCCTGTCAAGGGCAACTTTAGTGTGAAGGTCAACCAGTACCATGGTAGAGTTGATGAAAACCTGGGAACTTGGCTCTGCCTGATTGAAGAAGCTTTCAAGGCAGAGGGAATTGCTCCCAAAAGCAAGTTATAATATGCAGCCTCTTACCTGGCAGATACAGCTTCACAGGGATTCCACAACAAGATCAGGTCAGCCACCATGATGGGACACTCTACAAGCTCTACTTGGGATGAGTATGTGTTGGAAATTCAAAATGCTCTTGATCCCACACGCCAGCAGACACTACTAAGAAGAAAGTTGAATACTTTATTGCTGGGTTGAAAGAAGGAACTTGTAAGGAAGTGAATTATTGAAGACCTCAGACTATTGAAAAAGCCTTCAAGATTGCCATTGACTATGACTCTGCTATGTTTGGAGTTGGAAAGCCCACAATGACTAATTGGAGAGGCTACAACCACTATGAAAGCAGAAAATCAGAAGCAGTGCCAATGGAAGCAGATGCTGTGCAGAAGAATCCCATCTCAGAAGAATGCAAGAAGAAAGGACTTTGCTTTAATTACCACCATCAAGGCCATATTGCAAAGTACTGCCCTCAGAGAAGATATGGACACCAGCCATCAAGAACCTTCAACCATATTGAAGCCATTGAGCATAGTAACATGGAGGATGAGCTTGAAGAAGACTCAGAACTGACCTTCCATATGACAGACAAGTACCTATCCCAGATGACCTCAGGCTCAGGAAAGCTATTATACTTGAATGGAGTAATCAATGAAGTACCTGCCAAGATCATGATTGACTCATGAGCATCACATGAGTAAATGTCAGAGCAATCTGCTCTGAAAGCTGGAATCAACTTGGAACCACCAACTCAACTTCAGTCTCAGCAGCTGATGGGAACTCTCACATAATCAACCCTATTACTCAGCCAGTAAGAATGAAGATCAATGACTATGAAGAAGACCTACAGGCCTATATATTTGGAAACTGCAAGCTTGACCCTGAACTTGGAAAAACCTGGCTATTTTGTTGTAATCCATCAATCAACTGGAGAACCTGTACTACTCAGATCCAGAAGGACAATGAGACTTATGAGCTATTACCTGCCAGACTGTATTTCAACTTGGTCAATCCCAGTGTGTGTGAAACAAGTGAACTTAGCAAGACACAGTTCTGTAGAGCACTTAGAAAAGACACCCAGATGTGCCTCATTGCAGTAATACTGGAGGATTCCTCTACTCCAGTACCCCAGAAGGTGCAGACTCTTTTGAAGAAATATTCACATGTATTTTGGGATGAACTTGTAAGCCTACCACCAGGCAGAGACACCTTGGGGAGCACCAGTACTTTTTGTGAAAAACAAGGATGGAACACTTAGGATGTGCATTCACCATAGAGCCCTCAAATCAGCCACTGTGAAGAATAAGTACCCCATACTTTGGAGTGATGAGCTTTTGGACCAACTCAATGGAGCCACTATATTCAGCAAGATTGACCTCATGTCAGGACACAACCAGACTAGGGTGAAACCAAAAGACATCCCTAAGACAGCACTCAGGACCAGATATGGACATTACAATTACCTAGTCATGAGTTTTGGCCTCACCAATGCCCCTGCATCACTCATGACCTTGATGCAAACAGTCTTGCAGGAATACTGACAAGATTACTGAGCCAAGGACATGAGGGAAAGAACTACCCAGTTGCTTTTGAGTGCAAGAAACTGAACTCAGCAGAACCAAACTATCCAGTGCATGAAAAGGAGATGCTTGCCATAATGCACTGCGTGAATACCTGGAGATGCTACATTGAGGGAGTCATGTGCACAGTGAAGACTGATCACAACTCACTCAAGTATATATTTACTCAGAAGGTACTCATCAGAAGAATGACAAGATGGAGTGAATACATTCAGCAATTTGACTTGGAGATTGTCTACTGCCCTGGGAAATACAACTTGGTTGCTGATGCCTTATCTGAATAGCACAAGTTGCACAACTGAACTTGGTGCATGAATCAGATTGGCCTAGCAGATTACCAGAGTACTTAGAGGACCAAGGCATTCTTAATGATGTGGATGAAGAGATATAGAAGATAATCTGGGATAAAGCTAGCAAACTTGTGGTACAGCATGAAACAGTCCACCAAATTTTTGATGGAAGCCCTATTACATATTGCCCTTACATTGCTTGCCTGGGTTTAATACATAAGCTATACAATGGATATGGACATCTTGGAATTGAAGGAACTTATTGCCTTGTGAAAGCCAGTGCATGGTGGCCCAGAATGACACAAGACATTGAGAAGCTAGTAAAAACATGCCCAAATTGCCAAATCCACCAAGGCCAGCCACAGAGAATTGCCAAACTCTTTCTCTTGAAGCCTCTAATACCATTTGAAAGATGGGGAATTAACTTTATTGGAAGACTGCCAACCACCAGGAATGCAACTGTTGGTTCCTAGTAGCAATTGATGATGCTACTAAATGACCAGTGGCTAAAGCAGTACCTGTAGCCAGTGAACAAGAAGTTGCAAGCTTCATCTACCATGAGATCCTTATCAAGTTTGGATGAGCTGCAGAGATTTTACTCAATAGAGGAACAAACTTTATGGCAAAGACGTTGGAAGCTTACCTGTAAATGCAGCAGATCAAAAACTTAAAAACCTTGGCATATCACATTCAAACTAATGGAGTCACTGAGTGGTTTAATGGATTTTTGGAAAAATGCTAACTAAGTATGCAAATGAAGCTGTCAGTAGATACTTTGTATTGCTGAGAAACAACACTGAAATTAGTTTGTGCCACAATGGATAGGATATTTTAAGATCATCAGGGAATGTCCATTTGTAACTTACCAACTAGTGGACAAACAAGGGAATATCTGGGAAGATTTAGTTCATAGAGACATACTTAAGCATGCAAGACTTGCCAACAATACTGAACCATTAAGATATTGGTATCACCAGAAAAGAGATTCAGGAGAACACTGTCAACTTTAGTAGGGAAGAATATTATGATATACTGCTTGAATGTTTAAGTTAAGTAAGTATTTAGTAAAATCAATGAGTTATATGTTTAGCCTATCAGTATATCAGTGCTATCTATAAATCAGTAGCATTAGTCAGCTAATGAATCAGCAGATCCTTATCAGACAGAAATAGATATATTAAGCCGAATCTTATTGGGTAATGATGATGCAATCAAATAAGCCATTAGCCACAGCCTACATTAGGAAAAACAATTAGTCAACAATTGATCTGGCAAAATGTATTTATGGAGCTGCTGGAACCTCAATAAAAGTCAGCTCAAGCTTAGTGAATACAACAGTAGCTAAACTCCCTATTCATCTACAACTCTTATACCAAGATTTGTAACAATACCATCTCTGAGAATCCTTGTTTGAGGTCATGTTAAGTGCATATATGAGAAGTTTATCTTCAGTAGTCCCCAAATTTCTATTTGTTTTACCTTATGTACTGAATATCAGTCCTTCTGAGGCACCAGTCTAATATGTGCCCTTTCCTTTGGCAGTAGTGAGAAAAAAGGTTGTTATTGCCTTTGAAGCCTGTTGACCACTTCCTTTGCTGGTTATCATTGCATATTAAGGCTTACTTCTCACTTCTTGTTGTCACTTGTTTCTTTTAAATTTTCCATCCAGGAACCTTCAATATATGTGAGTTAAGTCTGTCTCTTCAGTTTAAAACTCTGGGGCTGAAACAAGGCCCATACATCTGACTGTTAGGCTACTCTGAATAGCAACTATTACCTCCACATTAGCAGCTGGTACAGCCACAAATTTCATTTCATCATCTGACAGGGAAATTATGCTAATTGGATTTTAATTCTTTGCCTGCCAGCATCTTTGTTGTATGAAACATTTTCTAAGATGCATTTTATTAGCAGCTAAACATGACTGGTCTGTACTGTCTAAAGCCTGATATTCTTTTTGTATTGTTTTTGCACTTCAGCATAGAATTAACATCTTGTCTTGATCATTAAGGCAAATGCTATTTGTAGCACTTTGGTCTTTTCTCTGATACTTCAAGGTTTCCACTGCCTTGCTTCAAGGAGGGCATTATTTCACATGATAATATATCAGAAGACTCTTTCCTCTAGCAGCATCTTGATCTTCACTATCCACATGTGGTAGTTAGATGCATCAAACCTTTCAGCGGAGTGAAATATTCCAGTAATAGCAGTAGTAGACATAGTAGAGAGTGACATCTTGAGGCTCATGACCTGTTGTATGAATCTTTGTGATATTGGAGGTGTTGGGAATATCAAGTAGATTTTTGGTTCTTAAGGATTTACTAAGTGTAAATGCAGTATTTATACATTTACTTGGTCGTGGTATAACATACACATAAAACATGCTTGTGAAGACTCAAAGAGCTTGTGTGCAAAGCTTGGAGCTGTTGTGATAACTTTGAAGATTTTCATGTTTTGGGTACCTGATATTATGGCGAAAGTAATCAAAGTATATCCCAGCAGGGAAGCTAGCTGGTATTCTCTGAGACTTGTAGGTAATATTCCAAGTGGCCAAGTTAGGTAAATATCAGGTGGCAGTACCAATTTTGGCAACAAAAAATAGCTTTGATTATCCTTATTTATATGATAACTGCATTCAACCATCAGCTATTTTATAAGGCTAGCTGATCTTTGCAATATCTTCAGAGTCCACAAAAAGCATTTGGCAGATCCTCACACCTTTTCTTTCAGCTCCTTAGAGGGCAGACATCAGGACTTTGGTATTAAAGAATATGCTGCAATATAACTACCACATCAAACAGATCCTACTGGTGTTTCAGGGCTGTTATGAGGTTTGTGGCTAGAGAACTACTTACAAGAGGCTCTTTGGAACATATATGTTTTGCTACATAGTCTAAATGAAGTCTACATAAATCATGGTTTCATCAACAAGTACCTAATTTTGATAAATAGTATTTTCCCATACTTTCTTCTATTTTTCTTTTGCTCATGACTCAGAATATTTCCATCTGTGGGATGGTCTTGGACTTCCCTACAAGTGGACCCAGAGTGTGCCTAAGAGCAAAATCTTGATGACATCATTGGTCCCAATTATCTAACTCTTGAAAGTGAAATATCCTTATGAGCACAATTTGGTCCCACAGGTGAATCCAATCTAGATCAGCCATAAATATCCTGCAATGAGGCTGTTGTAATGCCAGCAGCTTAGGATTACTTTCCCTCTTTACAGTTTTATGACAGGATTGACACAGTGTCTTACTGATCTTACTGCTAAATAGGTGAAAGACTTTATAGTGCTTTGGTATTTGTTAGATGAGAATTGAACAACATTCTAACAATCTTATTGCAGTCTACACTTATTTGAGCAGACCCAACTGGCAGTACTTACAAATACCAAATATGGAGAAAAGCTAGGTAGTATTTTGATAGCCTTCATGCATATATCTATGGCATTCAAATGGCAGTATGGCAACCTACAGCTGGTACTATAAAATGATACCTTACTAATCTGCTAAATGGTTTTGCATTTTGCTACTTCACCTTCAACCATTGATATACTCCGTTGAGAATTCACCCCAACTTATTTGCTTACCCACCACTACTGTAGGTATTTAACTTATAGTATGAATTAAAGTAAAATATGGCCTCTTGCTTTCTAACCACTATAAACATGCTCACCTGCCCCAATTAACACACTTCATCACCTCAACTTTACTACTTTTGAGTGTGAAACTTGCAAAGTTGAAAAAATACCATATACTGCTTGTAGCATATACATCTTGCTAACATACTCCTAGTTGACACCATTTTGCCATCATTACCACTAGAGTACCAGCAAAATTGTTTACGGTACTAGGCCAACATTTTCCTTCTCCCAGCTGGATGCTAGTCCCCCAAATATATAGGCTCTAGTTCTTGTTTTTACACATTCCATATTGACTAGTGCAGAACTTGGCTTGTATTTGGGAGAAACCTGGCATACTTTGGCAATGTTATTCTAATCATATTTAGTTCCTTTGCAAATCCAACTCAACTTTGAATTATATTACTGCTTACCCATGCATTGGGGCTGCTTGGCATCTCAATGCCAAGGACATAGTTGTCTCCATGGGCACATCAGTGCTCAGTACTCCCCAACGTATTCTGGTGACCTCCATGTGCCAACCTATCACAATTAATATGGACTTAATGTTAATATACTTGATTAGACTGGGATATGGTAGTTCTTCAACTTGATTTTTCATTCTATCTCTGCACACACCTGCTCCATAGAAACCTCCCAACAGGTGAGGCAAGGCCCAATGTTCTCTGCACACCAAGCAAGAAGCATCATAGAATGGATGCAAAAAAGGTAGAGGTCTACATGGTCTTCTATATATCTATAACATAGCCACTCAAATCCTGCCACAGACCTCTTGAACAAAAGCTGTAGAAGTGTCAAGTTGGCATTGGTTATCAACTTCAGCATACTTATTCCTGCAATGTAGCAATATGACATCCAATGCTTCCAATGCCCTCTTGGTAGAGATGGCTTCACAAGGCTACTTGAATAAATACACATCCAGTTCATCCAGTCCTTGCATTTGTGTATTTGCATATGTGCATGAATATTGATTGGGGCTTATGAGGAATACTTTGCAGTCTCTTACCAATACTTTTGTATTTCTCTGGTATCTTGCAGGACACACTTAGTCCAAAGTGCCCTATGTACAACTTGGTCATTAGTGCAGGTATATTGTCAACAAACAAATGCATTGCTCCCAGTGAAAAGCTTTTTCTCTAATAGGTTCCCACTACTGTCAGTGTCTCCAACCATTGATTAATTTTATTCTGTTGCCAATGGCTTGTAGCATTCAAGCTTTGCTATAATTGTACACTAGCTTCTGTGCATTCTTTCTGCTGGAAGCTGATGTACTTAGTGGTGGTGTTTGGACAATAACAATGTGTGTGAGTTATGGAGTAGATCCCCTGGATCTCACACGCTTAACAGCAATACCATTAGTTGTGCCCAGAAAAGTTGGCTATCTTGCTGATGGCTGGGTATCTCCAGTCCAGATAAGAATGCTTGCTTTCAAATGATGGTTGTTTACAAGCATCCAGCTGGATAGCATACAAAACTCATACAGCAATAGATACAAGTAGCTATGCAGATTGGAGAGTGACAAAGACCTAGATATTGGTAGAACTACAATCATATATTTGCCCAGATACTTTACATTTGGCAGCAGATTTATGTTAAGAGAAATTGGTGACAAGCAGGTTTTGCTGGTAGAGTACTTGTTTAGTGAGAATTTATCAAGTGGCAAGGTAAATGCATTGACATACATACATTCATAGTATCCCTTCCTTCTGTTTTAAAAATATATAATTCCACCTAAATAATTATCTAGCTTAGTCACTTAGCTCATTACCTACCAATCTTATAGAAAACTGACCTAATTCCTTGCTGGGACTCACTTATAATTTTTTTTGCCAAAATATTAGACTTGTTCCGTTGGATAGTGCCACATAGTGCCAGCCTGTTTATAGTGCCGGATTGATCTGGCACTCTATGGCACCATCTGGCACTATAATTTCTACCATGATGCCAGTGGTATGATACAGCTACTGGTAATTTTACTCAATCTTACTTATGTTGCTCAGAATAGTGTTTTCCTTGCTTTATTTACTCTTCATAATGCTCCAGACACATTTCTCTCAGTGGATGTCTTCTTGTATGAACATACTGTGCATTAATAAGTATCTTAACTATTTTACCTATTCTGCTGTTTTCACCTATATATGACTTTCCTCTGTATTTACCTGCCAATATGCTGAATCTCTTCAGATATCCAAATGTGTGCTCTACCCTTACTCTGAAATGATTAAATATCTCATTGTAGAGCTTCTGCTTCCTGCTAAGCACACCATTCCTTGGCTTCCTATAAGCTGTAATACATCCTAATCTCTGACAATCCTCTCCTATATAGGCTAAGTCTGCCATACATTTCTCCCCTCTACTGAATTCAGGATGATTCTCTACCCAGAGTGCTTTGTCATGCCTACTTCCAGCAAATGGCCCACTAAACCAGATGATGTTACCCTCAATGTCAGACAGTGCTTGAAACTTCACACAGTGTGCCTTGTACTTGCCAGAATAAAAGTGCCTCTGCCCTCTAGAAGGTCTGTTAATCCTCACTGGGAAGGTATCCAAAATACTCCTGATATGGAACCTGTTGCTGAACACTCTGGGATATGGAAGTCTATTGGAGCTTCTGAACCTAGTATTCCAAGCTTGCTCTAAGTCATTCATACCCTCTGCAAGGTGGTTCTCCATTGCTGTCAGCTGGGAATGAAAGCTTCTAGGACTTTTGTTGCCATGGATGGTGGGATGAAACCTTGTAGGGTAATAGTTCTTGTAATAGCAGAGAAGCTTAACAAGGGATCTCCTTGAGTAGATTGGGGTTGATGGTCCACAGTACTTGGTATAGATCTCCTCCAGTGTGTCAAAAGGAAATCCAGTGGTAGTGATGGGATTGATGAGAAAAGACCATTCAGATGAGTAAGTCATATTAAAATTGATGGATGATTGTATAAAGGCGGTTTGAATTGATTCGGCGCGATCCGCCTTATTTATCTGATTTTTAATACATTATGGTTAAATCTCCATCAATTGCCATGTATCCCATCATTATGTCGCAAAAATCATCCGCAAACAATGCCTTGGTACTTTTATTGATGCTTTAATCATAGGTCTATAATCAAATAGGAAATCTGCAATTGATGTGATCTGATCCATGTCAACACGATCCGAGATGCATCATGCATAATATATGGAAAATTCAACAATCACATTAGTTTTCATATATATTTCATATAAGACCAGGTTGATGCCAATATACTGCTGTATAAGTATCCAAATCTGTTGCTATGGTCCCCATACCAAGCCTCAACTCATCTTTAGTACAACCCAGACAAAACACATCCCCCAGCTCAGAAGCGTGGTCCGGACCAGAAAAGTCGATGTTGGATCCGTTTGAGTTCTCGCCAAATGATTTTAGTATGGCCCAAGTGTCTATGATGAGCCTTCATACAGATATTTGGGCACTACTGAGTAATCTAGCAGAACTAGATACCTCAGAGAGTCGACAAAGATGGAAGAATTTGAGTAGAAAGCTGTGGCATGAGTTCTACATCAAGATGCCAGCCGATGTATGTAAAAAGATATATAACAAGAGAAGTATTGAAATCAAGAATGAGCTGAGAGTGAGGGGATTTGACAAAGAAGCCGCGCGGGAACAATTTTGCGCGCAATTTGCACAGTACGGGCCGGACGCGTCTGTTTGTGCCTCAACTTTGGGAACCAAAGAGATTTTGAATGAGTTTTTGCCTCAAATGACTGATGTACTACGTGATATATTAGTAGAGCTAAGTGGCTTCCAAGAGCAATATACACAGGACTCATCCAGGCAACAGCTCCAAAGTATCAGACAGAGGGTAAGTGAATACCTTGAGGAATCAGATGGTGAGCTTCAGGAGGAAGAATACAGACCGCAAGCAACATTGTCCAGATCACGCCAGCATGCCTTGCGGGATTCCCTACCATCTCTTGCAACCACAGCGTGCCGGCGCACGTCAGTCCAGACGACACCAACACCCTTTACCAGAACGCCCCGCATTGAGTCAACGCGCGTTGGGTCAACGCGCGTGCTTCAGAGCAAAACTACGAGAACTTGCCAAACTGCTCATTTAGACACAAGTCCATTGGAGCGGACCAAGTCGCGTCAACATGCAGCATCACATCAAACTCAGCCAAGGGCCATCTCAACGCATCAAGGCGTGCCTGCGCGTGCCGTTTTGCCTGACCATCAGCAAGTTACTTCTGGTGAACTGACTGATGATGACCAACATGAAGTGCCTCAACCACCGGAGCCCTTGGCGAGTAAAAGAACGCGTCAGCGTGTGGCACTACAGGCCGGTTCAGTTGGTTCAGTCGGAGCAATTCAGCGCGGCCAAGCTGCAGCATTGCACTCATCAACTAGGAGGCAAAATACTGACTACAAATACACAAGTAGCCAAGATGATAGTCAGCCAGGAAGTAGTGTAGGTGTGCAAAGTGAGTAACTTCCAAATGCTTCAGTAGTAATCCCTGTGAGAAAGAAACCCAGGAGAAGATGATGCGATTGCTTTGAATTGCTCACATTTGTAATGATCCCAACAACCCTTTTTTTTTGCAATCCGAATTGAGCCATTGCAAATCAGCGATCATCAAATTTTTGATATAAGTAATATCAAGGTTGTCTCACATTTGAGACAGAACCCCTATAAATAAACACCCTGCATATATATACGTCATCTGTAATACCAGTGCAGCTATTGGATCTGTTTTGCACCTACACGATCGCTTGCGTGCTAGCTATGACACCTTGTCCAATCACTAGGATCAGGGATTTACTTGCTCAATGGGCAAAATGGGATATTTGATGGCAAATCAGGTAACTTTTTCAGTAGTCAATGAGCCAATTGGGGGCAGCCAGCTTCAGGATACTTTTGGACCAATTAACCACTGAGATACCGTCCAATTGGAGTGAGGGTAACCAAAATGGTAAGTATCAGTGTAGTTTATAGTGTGATACACATTTATTTCCATTTACATTAAAGAAACATATCCAAATACCGGATTTTACCTGCCATTATAGCGGTATCCAATTGCGCACGTGATGCAAACATTACAAGTTGGCGCAATCATCCGCGCCAACCTCATTGTGTCAGATTGTGCCATAGTGTGCAAGATTGTCCCGCATAGTGCGAAATTGTCCAAGAACAATCCTGCCTTCTGGTAGCTATAATATAGCGCCCAATTGTTCTTTGCGACCGCGGATTGCGCCGCGTGCCCTGGCACAGTATGATGGAACAAGTCTATTGGGTACCCTCAACATGAAAATTCTCATAATTGCCCAAACAGTCTCAATCTTTGTGCATATGTTCTTAAGATCTTCCTATGCCTATTCTGTTTGTCTGTAATGCCAGACTCTGTACAAGTACAAATACTACCTTGACAATCAATAAATCATCAAGTGAAAACCACATAATTCACATGTTCTCCCAATCACTTCCAATATCTTCAAAACTGTTACATTATGCTATGAGTCCCAAGCCATCACTCTCTACAATGTCTAATATTGCTATTCCTGAAATACTTCACCCTGCTGAAAGGTTTGATGCATTTAACTACCATAGGTGGATGGTGAAGATGAATATGCTGCTACAGGAAAGTGACCTATGAAATATTGTCATGTGAGAAAGATGCAGGCCTAAAACAATAGAGTGTAATCTTAAAGCATTAGCGGAAAGAACAAAGTGCCTTGAACAGCACTGGCCTTAATAATAAAGACAAATTGCTTATTTGATGTTCAAGAGCAAAAATGGTAAAGAATATCTGGAAGTCATTAGAAGACACATACCTGTCATGTTCAGCTACTATGATAATGTATATCAGACAAAAACCCCTTGCTACAAAGATGCTGGCAGGAGAAGAAATGAAAAATCTAGTAACAGCATCACCTGGCTGGTTGATCAGTTGGAATCTATTGGCATACCAGCTGCTGCTGAAGATGTGCTATTCAGCATTCAGAATATCCTGACAGTCAGGTTTTAGGGCTTTTTATAAGCCCTAGAGGCTAGACTGAAAATTTGATCTTAAATTGCATATATAGGAGGCACCAGGATGAAGAATTAACAAATTCAAGTGCCAATATGAGGGAAGCCTTAAAACTATTCATACATGATGGTAGCTTACAAAGGAAGTACTCAAGGCTCTTTAAAGGCAATAACAGCATGCTTTGTAACTACTAAAATGGAAAGGACATACATTAAACTGATGCTACAAAAAGAGAGATAATAAGCAGAGTAAGCCCCAATATGGATATGCTGCAACCACAGAAGATAGACTGAGCATAATTATACTATTTATGACCATAAACAAGAGTTCTCAGACATGGCATATTGACTCTGGAGCATCCCAACACTTTGCACATCAAAATGAACCATTTACCCAATATCAACAAACCAATATTTAGAAGGTTTTTATAGGTGACAATAGCACACTTGATGCAGTTGGAGAAGGAACTATCCAAGTAAACCCTAAGAGCAGTGAGGGTATACACACACTTACCTTCAAGGAGGTACTCTGCAAGCCAGAAATAGCTAAGAACCTACATTGTGTAAGCAAGGCAACAGCAATAGGACTCAGTTTCAGATCTACAATTATAGATACAGATTCACTAATCAAAATGGTGCCATATAGTTGTGAATATCTAAGACAACCATCTATACAAGTTGACTTATATTCCATCACATCTTGAAGCCAGCATTAGCAAACCATATGAAGAAATACCAATGCTTTGGCATAGGAGCTTTGGACAAATCAAGTTTGACCATTTGCTCAAAGTTATAAAGATCAGCAAGTATTCAGAGTAAAAATTGATTGCCCTGCTAATTTGAAACACTATGAAGACAATTTATATGTGAAGCAGGCCAGATGACTGTTCAACACCACTGGGTTAATCAAAACCAAGAAAAATTATATCCACCTTACTAAGATATGTGTGGACCTAAGCAATGTTTATTTTTAGGCAGGATGATGCATTTGATCAATTTTGCTGATTATTATACAAGGTGCAGGTGGGTTGACCTCATGGGAAGAAAGAAAGAAGCTTTGTCTTTGCTCAGGAAGATTAGAGCCATGGTGGAAAGAGAAACTGGTTAAGAAATACAGTATATATGCTCTGACAATAGCAGAGAAAATACCATAAAACTTTGCATCCATCTCTGAAAACCTCACAGAGTAAATCAATTAGCACTGTAATATACTCCCCACAGCAAAATGAAGGGGCAGAATTAGTAAACAGACCAGTACTTGATTCAGCAAGATCCATTATTGGTGACAAAAAATAATCTTCAATATCAGGATAGAATTAGTTCCCACAGCAGTATACCTTGAAACTGTTATAAAAGCTTGTAATTTCACCCAAATATTCATCTAGCTTGGTCAGTTAGATCATAACCTTCAAATTCTGCATTATACCGTTCAAATTCCTTGAGGGGATTTAGTTACAATATTTTCACCAAAATATTAGGTACCCAAAACATGAAAATTCTCAAAAGCTGTCTTAACAGCCCCAAACATAGTACACATACTCTTAGGACCTTCCTAGACCTATTCTACATGTTTGTCATGCCAGGACCATGTAAAAGTATAAATACTACTTTTACATCTAAGAAATCAATAAGGGAAATCCATATAACCTGCTTGCTCTCCCAATCATGTTCAATATCTCCAGGACTCCTACAACAGAAACAGAAGTTATAGCAGAATACTTCATGACTCTACTCTATTAAGTCATAGTGGGGATAAGGACTAAGAGCAGAGCATTTAAGAGTACTTTGGCTTACAGCAAATGCCAAGAAACTGTCTAAAAACCTGTCAAAATTTGAGCCTGAAAGTGTAAAATACATATTTTTGGACTGCTGCAATCAGAGTAAGGCATATAAACTCTGCAATGCCAAAGCAATCAAGCTGATCTAGTGCAGGTAGGTGTTGTTTAATGAAAATTCTGATTTCACAAAAGATGACATCAAGTCATGACAAAAATCCAATCTGAAGTCCACCAATAGACAGGATTGAATTAGAGGAACACAATGAGAATTTTTTCACCACAGAGGACTCTAAAGCCATAGCTCACCCTGAATCAATGCCCACAACTACTTTAGAAGTGATTATTCTAGTATTACAATGCAGGAGATCCAACCAGACCAGAAATAGCAAAAATTACTGTATCAATGAGAGTACAAACTTAGCCTACAGCTGCTCAGTCCAAAATGATGAAGCTCAGGCTATAAAGAGGCCTGATGGTAAATTGAACTTGGATCTTGGTCAAGTCACCAATCAACTAGAAATCAGCTGGATGCAGATAGGTCTTCATGACAAAGCACAAGGCTGATAGTGCAATTATAGATACAAAGCAAGACTAGTGGCCAAATGATACGCTTGAACAAAAGGTCTTGACTAAGCTGAGACCTTTGCACTGTTAACAAAGTATATTTCCATCATATTAGTATTGGCTATTGCAGCCAAATATGAGCTTTTATTCATTGAATGAACTCAAGGTCATATTGTTGAATGGAAATCTTGATGAGGACATGTACATAGACCAGCCTGATGAGTTTAATG
Source organism: Basidiobolus meristosporus CBS 931.73 (assembly GCA_002104905.1). Classification (NCBI taxonomy): domain Eukaryota; kingdom Fungi; phylum Basidiobolomycota; class Basidiobolomycetes; order Basidiobolales; family Basidiobolaceae; genus Basidiobolus; species Basidiobolus meristosporus. The sequence continues at coordinate 26,425 of MCFE01000874.1, forward strand.
ACCAAGATCACTCTCATTTGGTCTGTAAGCTAAAAAAATCTCTATATGGTCTGAAACAATCTGTTATGAATAGACACAAGGCAGGAGGAAAAGCTAGGCACGGCAGGAAAGGACTTAGGTGTGGACCATCAAGGCAAGGCAGGATTCAAGGCAAGGCTGTTTATTCAAGACCTGTGTTTATCAGACTGAGGAATACTTAAGGGGGGATAGGACTATATATACTTTTTGGTTATATTGATGCCGAGAGATATTAGCTAATACTAATGGGGTTGTGGGGTGAGGCACAGCAATGATGCTGGGGATAATGACATAGATGACACGGCACTGAGACAGGATGGGGAAATGGATTGGGTCACCTGATCATGTGACTAAGTCATGTGACCTGGTACTTCCATATATGGTACTGGACTATGAAAAATACGATGGAAAGCTTCCATGGAATGTTCCATTGTGTAACAATGGCTTAGAATGGTCAGGAACTTTCTGGAAGGCGGTAGAAGGTTCCAGAAGGATTCTCTTAGAATTTGAGCTAGGAAGCTGAAACTTGGCATGGGTGTTCATGGTTGTCATGTGATCATGACACTATTCTCCTCTTCCAGGCAAAGCTCTGTTTCCCTTTGGGGTAGGTTTTGCAGGATATTGTTGGTGGAACTGGGTAACTAGATCTTGACAATTAGTGAGATGGGTAGCTGGTTCCCATGTTTGGTCACTTGGATCATAACCAATCCAGTCTACTAGGTAGTACAGCTTTGACCAGATATACTTGGAGTCTAGAATCTGTTTAACTTCAAATTCTTGATGTTGGTCAACCTGGATGGCTTGGGGCTTTGCTTCTTGCCGGTTTGGCAATGTGTTCCTACAATACGGCTCCAGGAGGGACACATGGAAAGTATCATGGATTTTCATACTTGCTGGTAACTGTAGCTGATATACTATAGGGCTAAGCTTCTTCTCGATCTTGAAGGGACCAAGTTTCTTGAAATCCAACTTGTCACAAGGGCGGTTGGTGCTGATGTTTCTTCTGAGCAACTATACAGAATCTCCTTCATTAAGATCAAGGCTGGGATGCCGTTTTAGATTGGCAAATTTCTTGTAGCTTTCCTGAGCTAAGGATAGCTCTTCCTTGAGGGTGTTCTGGATGTCCTGGATTGTTTGGGCATGTTCAGCTGCATGTGGGCTCATTGGGTTTGTTGGAATCTGGATATCAAACTGAGGGTGGAATCCATAGTTTGCATAGAATGGTGTAAAACCGGTTGCACTATGGCTTGAGTTGTTGTAGGCAAACTCAGCAATGGGGAGTAGATCAACCCAATTGTCTTGCTGGTAATTGATATAGCACCGGAGGTATTGCTCTAGAATCTGGTTGATTCTTTCAGTCTGGCCATCAGACTGTGGATGGAAGGCAGTAGAGAGCTTGACTTGAACACCAAGGTATTGCATGAAGTGTTTCCAAAACTTGGACACAAACTGTGGGCCTCTATCTGACACAATATCACTGGGGATACCATGAAGGCGGAAAATATTCTTCAGGACTAAAGCAGCAGTATCTTTTGCATTGGTGTTCTTACAGCAAGGGATAAAGTGAGCCATCTTGGTCAGCCGGTCAGCCGCTACAAGTATAGCGTTGAAGCCACATGACTCAGGGAGGTCAGTAATGAAGTCCATAGATATAGATCTCCATTGGTGTTCTGGGATAGGCAGGGGTTGAAAAAGTCCATAGGGCTGGTGTCTGGCTGGTTTTGCACGGTTGCAAATATCACAAGTCAGAATGTACTCTTTGATAAGAGTTATCATTCTAGGCCACCAGAAATCTCTTTTGATAGCATTCAAGGTTTTGGCAGTACCAAAGTGGCCTGCAGCCATTGAATCATGCCAAGACTTAATGATGTCTAGCTGGGTGGCAAGGTCTGGGACATAAAGCTGCTGCTTGTGGTAGATGAGGTTGTTTACCAAATGCAGGTTCTGGATGTTTGGGAACTTGGGAGGGGGCCCAACTGGGGATTCCAGATATTTCTTGATGGTGCTGGAAGTCATATCAGAGGCTTGGGATTCTGATATCCTTACTAGGAATGAAGGGATGACAAGACTTGAGGACTGGGTGGCAAGAATCTCAAAATGTTTCTTGCTCAGCAATGGGTGTTCCATTTGCCAACAGGCATCATCTCCCTCTTCCAGGGCATATTCCTTTTTTCTGGACAGGGCATCAGGCTTTCCTTGCTTTGCACCAGGTCTATAGGTGATAGTAAAGTCAAAGCTGGACAGGAAGAGTGACCATCTGGCTTGTCTCCGGTTTAGTACTTTGGAAGTTGCAAAGTACTCAAGGTTCTTATGGTCACAGAAGACTTTGATTTTGTGTTTTGCACCATCCAGGTAGTGTCTCCATTGCTCAAAGGCTACAATGATGGCAAGCAACTCCTTATCATAGATATCATAGTTGATCTCTGCAGGGGAAAACTTCCGAGAGTAGAATGCAATGGGGTGCAACATATTGTCCTCATCATACTGGGAGAGTATGGCACCAAGGGCAAAATCCGAAGCGTCAGTCTCCACTATGAATTGCTTCTCAAGGTCAGGGTGGGCAAGCAGGGGGGCCTTCAGGAAAGATTTCTTGAGTTGGTTGAATGAGCTGGATTGCCCCTCATTCC
>MCFE01000875.1:0-29052 GCA_002104905.1 Basidiobolus meristosporus CBS 931.73
TACTGGCTCAGTAATATGGTTGATTATGTGAGAGTTCCCATCAGCTGTTGAGACTGAAGTTGATTTGGTGGGTTCTGAGTTAATTCCAGCTTTCAAAGCAAATTGCTCTGGCATGTACTCACGTGATGCTCCTGAGTCAACCAGGATTTTGGCATCCTTCATGTTACTATGCTCCATGGCCTCAATACGGTTAAAGGTTCTTGATGGCTGTTGTCCACTTCTTCTCTGAGGGCAGTACTTTGCAATATGTCTCTACTGGTGGCAATTGAAGCAAAGTCCTTTCTTCTTACATTCTTCTGAGGTAGGATTCTTCTGCATAGTGTCTATTTTCATTGGTACTGCTTCTGATTGTCTTCTTTCATAGTGATTGTAGCCTCTCTGATTAGTCAATGTGGGCTTCCCAACTCCAAATATAGCTGAGTTATAGTTAATGACAGTCATGATGGCTTCTTCAGTAGTCTGTGGTCCTCAAAAATGCATTTCCTTACCAGTTCTTTCTTACAGCCCATCAATAGAGTGTTCCATTTGATCCAGAGGGTCCATTCTTTCAATTTGCCCAAGTAGACATCTATATTCATATATGTACTCTTGGACCATTTCTTGCTGTCTGAGTGTCTTCAACATACTTCTTAGTATTGTCCATTGGTGTGTGGGTGCAAAGGCATCCTGAATATCTGACACAAACTCATCCCAGGTAGAGATTGTAGAGCATCCCATCATGGTGGCTGACCTGATCTTGTTGTGGTACCACTGTAAAGCTGCATCTGCCAGGTAAGAGGCTGTATAATATAACTTGCTTTCTGGAGCAATTCCCTTAGCCTTGAAAGCTTCCTCAATCTGGAAGAGCCAAGTTCCCAGGTTTTCATTGATTCAACCATGGTACCGGTGTGGTAGGGTAAACATACCTCCCACAGACAAACTTATTCATATAGTCATTATGATATACTTATCCATATTTTATCTTATCAGTATTATCCCATTCTTCTTTTGCCCATATTATCAGTATTATCCCCATATGATGTTTACCCTGATTAGTTATTAGCATTAGTTATCCCAGATGTTATTCAGCTTTGAGATCAGTAGATGTATCTATATAAGGTAAGAACCTGTGTCAGTACCCATGACACATGACCTAGGTCTGTGTTACCATCCCTACCATTTCAATACCATATATGGTATTTCTATGTTGCACAGGTTTCAGACTACTGATTCCTGATTGGTTGAAAGTGCTGTGCCTTTAAGAACCTTCCAGGACATTCTTGGCATATTTTTAGCTCATAGTGATGTCATCAAGGATTCCACTGATACCTAGAATCTTCTAGAACCTTGTCAGTGGTGATCACTTGGCAATCAGGAAAAGTATTTAAGGGAAAGCAATCCCTCATCAATAAATCATCCCTTCTATCAGGTATACTTCTACCTTATTGATTAGCAGTTGATTACTGCACCTGCCTTCAGCAGTACATCTCAGACCTGGCATCAAGGAGCTTTTCAGGGTAGTGCACAAGATACACAGAGGCCTTTGGAGACACTTGGAGCACCTAGGAAGCTAGAGAAGAAGGAGCTTTTACCATAATGACATATTGGCAAAGACACCAGCAGTTTAGACACAGAGGTTATTGCACCCATCAGACACCTCACACACCTTGAGTTGTGTAGCTTCTCCCACAAGTCCCTCTACACCACCATATATTTGGCACCCAATGTGGGGGGTTTGACTGAACTGCCCCTAGAAGACTTAAGAAAGAACAAATTATCAAGACCATGGATCTACCTTTACCTGGAATGCAAGGAACCCCTTTCTTTGATGGAACTAAAGTCAAAGCTTGCATCAAGAGGTGGGAGCTTTTCTGCAGAGCACCCAAATAACCTGAGGCCATTATGGCTGAAGAGATGCCCCCTTACAGCACTGATGAGATCATGCTCTCATTATATGAAAGAAATGATCTGCTGACAAATTGGACCCTCTTGAAGAGCTACTTGATTGATGAATATGGAGAGAGACAAGTTGACTACACACTTCAAGACTTGGAGAATTTTGCTTATGGCAAGTTTAAGCTGCTACCATTGAAAGAATACTTGAGTGGCCTTGAGCAAATTGGAGAGTCACTAAAAGCCCAAGGAGTTATCACTGATCTCACTTTATATGCCTATTGTCTCAGAGCACTACCAGAAGACCTGGTGAGAAGGATTGAAAACAATCCTACTGTGAAAGCTATGAGTTCACTGCCTGAGTTTCAGTTAGCTAAGCAGATTCTACTTGCCCCTGAAGAAACCTCACAAATCAGAAAGCTTCTTTCAAGCTCAGCACAAAACCAAGATAGCCAAGACTTACTTAATTCTAGTAATCAAAGCACTCAGAATCAGGAGCTGACACAACAACTAGAGAAACTCTCTTTGCTACTTGCCAGCAAAGCATATGGTCAGAAGCCAGTAGAGAAAGAAGTCAAATATACATGCATGTGGTGTGACTCTGCCAACCATTCCAAGAGAAATTGCCAAGAGCTTCAATCATTACTATCTGCAGGTGATGTCCTATATAGTTCTCAGGGATACATAGTTAGTAAGCATGGTGACAAATTATCCACAGCATTTGGACAAGGAGGAATGAGAGTTCACTACAAGCAAGTCACCGCTCAGACAAGAAAGGTGCATCTCTATGAAGAGGAAGATCCTGACTACTTTGATCCAACTGAAGTTCTGAACTTTGCCTATGAGGACCCCAGAAAGGTCCAAGATCATATAGCTTCAATTTATGCTTCAAAGAGACACCATCCTGAAAAAATGGCTAGTCTAGGCCCAGCAGCAAAAGTACCAAGATGTGGGCCAGAAGTTGTGATTGAGAAGTGAGCATCACCCCCATTAATTTTACAAGAGTCTGCCAAGGCCAACAACTACCACATGCAGCCTAGAATCAAGCAAAATGGTACCCCAGAGACTCTGACAAGTCATACACTAGGAAACAACATATCAATCAAGGTTGGAGAGCTACTCAGTGTATCACCATCTGTAAGAAAGACTCTGGATGAGCACATCAGAATAAGAAAGCATCCAATTGAAGCAACTCAAGGTAACCAGGTCAGGACAATTCAAGGAAGCCAAGATACCAGTAAGCTGCATCAAAGCCAGAAACACTACTACTTAGTGGCAACTGCAACAACTACAGGAACTGTGCATAATCAAGAAATTGTATGTCATATAGACAGTGAATCTGAGATATGTGTGATGCCTTTGGAGGCTTGGAAACAACTACCATGCAAAGACCTATTGCCCATAGACACCAATATCAATTGGAGCATGAAGGAAGCCAACTCAGGGCAATCAAAGCTTTTAGGAATTATTCACAGCTTCCCTCTGATCATTGAAAGAATACACCATGCAATCCCAGTATTCATTTGTGCAAAGGCTAACTTTGAGTTACTTCTTGGAAGACCATGGGAGGTAAAAGCAAGAGCAACTGCAGTGAACTACCCAGATGGTACAGCTTGGTATACTATATACTCAGAGAGCCCAGGACTAACAGTAACCTTCTGTGGTGTGGACTCAAACAATATCCGATCAATGCCATCATGTAGATTTCTATCTCAAGAAAGGACAGGTGGCTTCATTGAGGAAGACTGAGAGAGCACTTTGTTCTCCAAACTTACAGTGGTTAGCTAAAAAGTTCCCTGAAACTGTACCTCTACACCACCACACTGGTTCACCTTGATACTAAAGTTGCTCTTGACAGGGTTTTGCTGGCTTTGGGCCATGGTTGTCACTCCTTGATGCTGCTGGGCCAGGATGTTATAATCTGCCACTTGAATGTTTAAGTTAGATCAGTTTTTAGTCAAATCATTTAGTTATATGTTTAGGTTATCAGTATACCAGAATTATCTATCAAATCAGTAGCATTAGTCAGCAAATGAAGCAGCAGGTCCTTATCAGACAGAAATTGATATATTCAATTGGATCTTATTGGGTGATAATGACGCATTCAAATGAGTCATCAGCCACAGCCTACATTAGGAAATAACATTAGTCAGCAATTGATCTTGCAAAATGTATATAAGGAGTTGCTGGAATCTCAATAAAGAGAAGTTCAAGTTTTAGTCAATACAATACTGGCTAAACTCCCTATTTGCCTACAACTCTTATACTAAGACTTGTAGCATTGGTAGCAGTGATAACTGGAAATGTCCATCCTGAAGAAAGAAGAAGCCTCCCTCAAGATGTCCAAAAATCTCAAATGGAAGAATGTTATGCAACAAATCCTGGCCTAGCAGCAACAGTTACTCCAGATCCTTAGCCAACAGCAACAAGGAATGACTACCTTGACCCAAAGCCAGCAAAACCCTGTCAAGAGCAACTTTAGTGTCAAGGTCAACGGGTGTGGTGGTGTAGAGGTACTCCTGGGAGAAGCTACACAAATCAAAGTGTGTGAGGTGTCTGATGGGTGCAATAACCTCTGTGTCTAAACTGCTGGTGTCTTTGCCAATATGTCATTATGGTAAAAGCTCCTTCTTCTCTAGCTTCCTAGGTGCTCCAAGTGGCTCCAAAGACCTCTGTGTGTCTTGTGCACTACCCTGAAAAGCTCCTTGATGCCAGGTCTGAGATGTACTGTTGAAGGCAGGTGCAGTGATCAACTGCTAATCAATAAGGTAGAAGTGTACCTGATAGAAGGGATGATTTATTGATGAGGGATTGCTTTCCCTTAAATACTTTTCCTGATTGCCAAGTGATTACCAATGACAAGGTTCTAGAAGATTCTAGGTATCAGTGGAATCCTTGATGACATCACTATGAGTTAAAAATATGCCAAGAATGTCCTGGAAGGTTCTAAAAGGCACAGCACTTTCAACCAAGCAGGAATCACTAGTCAGAAACCTGTGCAACATAGAAGTACCATATATAGTATTGAAATGGTGGGGATGGTAACACAGACCTAGGTCATGTGTCACGGGTACTGATGCAGGTACTTGCCTTATGTAGATACATATACTGATCACAAAGCTGAATAACATCTGGGATAACTAATGCTAATAACTATTCAAGGTAAACAACATATGGGGATAATACTGATAATATAGGCAAAAGAAGAATGGGATGATACTGATAAGATAAAATATGGATAAGTATATCATAATGACTATATGAATAAGTTTGTCTGTGGGAGGTATGTTTACCCTACCACACCGGTACCATGGTTGAATCAATGAAAACCTGGGAACTTGGCTCTTCCAGATTGAGGAAGCTTTCAAGGCTAAGGGAATTGATCCAGAAAGCAAGTTATATTATACAGCCTCTTACCTGGCAGATGCAGCTTTACAGTGGTACAACAACAAGATCAGGTCAGCAACCATGATGGGATGCTCTACAATCTCTACCTGGGATGAGTTTGTGCCAGAAATTTGGGATGCCTTTGAGCCCCCACACCAACAGACACTACTAAGAAGAAAGTTGAAGACACTCAGACAGAAAGGAATGGTTCAAGAGTACATCTATAAATATAGATATTAACTTGGGCAAATTGAAAGAATGGACCCTCTTGATTAAGTTGAATACTTTGTTGATGGGTTGAAAGAAAGAGCTTGTAAGGAAGTGCATTATTGAAGACCTCAGACTATTGAAGAAGCCATCAAGATTGCCACTGACTATGACTCAGCTTTGTTTGGAGTTGGGAAGCCCACAATGACTAATCAGAGAGGCTACAATTACTATGAAAGAAGACAATCAGAAGCAGTGCCAATGGAAATAGACGCTATGCAGAAAAATCCTACCTCAGAACAATGCAAGAAGAAAGGACTTTGCTTCAATTGCCACCAGCAGAGACATATTGCAAAGTACTGCCCTCAGAGAAGAAGTGTCATGATCACATGACAACCATGAACACCCATGCCAAGTTTCAGCTTCCTAGCTCAATTGCTAAGAGATTCCTTCTGGAACCTTCTACCACCTTCCAGAATGTTCCTGACCATTTCAAGCCATTGTTACACAATGGAACATTCCATGGAAGCTTTCCATTGTATTTTTCATAGTCTAGTACCATATATGGAAATACCAAGTCAAATGACCTAGTCACATGATCAGTTGACCCAATCCATTTCCCCATCCTGTCTCAGTGCCGTGTCATCTATGTCATTATCCCCAGCACCATTGCTGTGCCTCACCCCACAACCCCATTAGTATTAGCAAATATCTCTTGGCATCAGTATAGCCAAAAAATATGTATAGTTCTACCCCCCCTTAAGTATTCCTCAGTCTGATAAATACAGGTCTTGAATAAACAGCCTTGCCTTGAATCCTGCCTTGCCTTGATGGTCCACATCTAAGTCCTTTCCTGCCGTGCCTAGCTTTTCCTCCTGCCTTGTGTCTATTCACAACAGTTTTATCAGACTCTCCTGACTTACCTGTGGATCCCTGCCTTCTGCCCAAAGTTTGAAGAAAACTTGTAAAAGGAATACTCACCGTAAGTATCACCCATCATCTTTCCCTAGTCTTGTCCTATAAAGGCAAAGATACTTTATCTTTGTAAACTATTGGTCAAAGCTGCATTCACTTTATTACCCTGCTGGTGGAGTTTACAGTTGTAACAGTATTGGAAGCTTTAGTACAATACTCTATCAACCGACATTGAAACCAGTACCTTCTGAAGTGATGCTAACTTATTTAAGTTGGGGATTGTGGCTCAATAGTTGTATTCTTGACATACTAGTGGCTTTACAAACCCACAACCTAGTTTAGTATATTCCAGTATTCCTTGCAAGTTCATCTGCCTTCCTCTGCTACCATGTCCAATCTAGAGCTGAACTTTGCCCAGCTCATGGCTGCCTTTACCCAACTACAGCAAGACCATGCAGACCTCAGAAACACTCTTGATCAGTTCCAGAACCAAAGTGTCCAGCAAACTAGCCATGTCCCAGTCTACCAAGAACCCAAGTATACTCCTGCTACCAAGTTCAATGGCTCTCAGAATGAATTCCGTGGCTTCATCAACATGATGAAGAACAATCTTGCACTCTAGCCCAACCGGTACCCCACTGACCAGGCCAAAGTTGGTTTCATCTCCAACCTGCTTACTGGTACAGCTCTCAAGTGGTTCTCCTCATTAGTGGAGACCAACTCTCCCCTCCTCAGAGACTACCAAGCTTTTCTCACTGAAATGGAGCTAACATTTGGTAACTTTGACCAAGCCAGAACTGCTGCCAACAAGATCAAGACCCTCAAGCAAGGGAACAAGCCAGCATCAGTCTACACCTCAGAATTCTGACAACTCTCCAGTGATCTCAGCTCCTGGGGTCAAGCAGCCTTGATTAGCCAATTCCAAGATGGCCTCAATGATGAAGTTTGTGATCTGCTACTCACACTCCCAGATCCAGATACATTGGTTGAAGCTATGGACCAAGCAATCCGGTATGATAACAGACTATTCCAGAAGAAGCAAAAGAACCGTCAAAGACACATTCCTGTTGCAGTCCCAGCCCCTCCTGCTTCCCAAGTCACTCCAGAAGATCCCATGCAGATTGATAGTGCCAAATACAAGAAACTATCAAAGAGTGAAAAGTCCAGACATCAACAAGCTAACCTCTGTCTATACTGTGGCCAACCAGGTAACTTTGCCAAGTCCTGCCCCAACAAGAAGTCCAGCTTCAAGCTGATGCAGTCCTCCAGTAACCAACCTGATTCAGATCTGCCGGGAAACTCCAATGTCCAGTTGCACTGACAGGCTTGCAACTGGACCCACCCATGAAAATCCAGTATATCCAAGAATCTTCCTTTGCCACAAAATCTATCCAGCCCTTGAGAAAGCCTGTCAAAGTCCAGATCCCTGACTCCAGCCCTGTCCCAGCCCTAGCCCTGATTGATTCCGGTGCTTCATCCTGTTTCATTGACCAAGCCTTTGTCCAGAAGCACTATATTCCTGTTACCTTGAAATCCTGTCCAGTCCAAGTAGAAGTTATTGATGGAAGATCACTCTCCTCTGGTGCTGTTACCCATGAAACATGCTTACTCCAGCTGTCCAGTACTGCCCACCAAGAAAGAGTCGCCTTCAACATCATCAACTCACCACACTATCCTGTTGTGCTTGGAAGCTCATTGTTGAGCTACCACAATCCAAGTATTGATTGGAAATCCAAGATCCTGTCATTCACCAGATCCCACCAAGTCAACTCCATGAAATCTCCAGACCCTGATAACCGTGAAAAGACTATTGCCAACAGTTTAACAGCCCAAGATACCTTGCCAGCTGAAGGAGCCCCCTCAGCAAACATACCAGCCAAGTACCAAGAGTTTCCCATGTCTTTGACAAGAAGAAAGCAGAACTCCTTCCTGACCATTGGCCTTATGACTGCCCTATTGACCTTGAAGATAGAAAAGTCCCTCCATTTGGCCCAATATATAACCTCTCCCAGCCAGAGTTGAAAGAACTCCATGGTTATATTGAAGAAAACCTCCAGAAGGGTTTTATTCAGCACTCCAAATCACCTGCTGGTGCCCCAATCCTCTTTGTCAAGAAGAAGGATGGCACACTCAGAATGTGTGTGGACTACCGTGCTTTGAATAAGATCACAGTCAAGAACCGCTACCCCCTGCCCCTGATCAACACACTGTTGGATCAGCTATCTGCTGCCCAAGTCTTCACCAAGATAGACTTGAGAGGAGCTTACAATCTTGTCAGAATCAAGCCTGGTGATGAATGGAAAACTGCCTTTTGCACAAGATATGGTCACTTTGAGTACAAAGTAATGCCATTTGGCCTCACCAATGCCCCTGCTGTGTTTCAACACCTCATGAATGACATATTCTGTGAATGCCTTGACCAGTTTGTGGTAATCTACCTTGATGATATTCTCATATACTCCAAGAGTCAAGATGAACATGATGAACATGTCAAGAAAGTATTGAGAAAACTAGACTCTGCCGGTCTCTATGGCAAGTTAGAGAAGTGTGAATTTGACCAGAGAGAAGTGGAATTTCTTGGTTACCTCATCAGCCCTGAGGGGACAAGAATGGACCCAAAGAAAGTTGACTCAGTCCAGTCTTGGAAAACCCCAAGCTCAGTCAAGCAAGTACAATCCTTCCTGGGATTTGCCAACTTCTATCACAGGTTCATAGCCAACTACTCCAAGATAGTCACCCCTCTGACAAAGCTTACCCAGGAGAACACACCTTTTGCCTGGAATGCGGAGCAATCCACCTCATTCAACCAACTCAAGAAATCTTTCCTGAAGGCCCCCCTGCTTGCCCACCCTGACCTTGAGAAGCAATTCATAGTTGAGACTGATGCTTCTAATTTTGCCCTTGGTGCCATACTATCCCAGTATGATGAGGACAATGTGTTGCACCCCATTGCATTCTACTCTTGGAAGTTTTCCCCTGCAGAGATCAACTATGATGTCTATGATAAGGAGTTGCTTGCCATCATTGTAGCCTTTGAGCAATGGAGACACTACCTGGATGGTGTAAAACACAACATTAAAGTCTTCTGTAACCATAAGAACCTTGAGTACTTTGCAACTTCCAAAGTACAAATCCAGAGACAAGCCAGATGGTCACTCTTACTGTCCAGCTTTGACTTTACTACCACCTATAGACCTGGTGCAAAGCAAGGAAAGCCTGATGCCCTGTCCAGAAAAAAGGAATATGCCCTGGAAGAGGGAGATGATGCCTGTTGGCAAATGGAACACCCATTGCTGAGCAAGAAACATTTTGAGATTGTTGCCACCCAGTCCTCAAGTCTTGTCATCCCTTCATTCCTGGTAGGGATATCAGAATCCCAAGCCTCTGATATGACTTCCAGCACCATCAAGAAATATCTGGAATCCCCAGCTGGGCCCCCTCCCAAGTTCCCAAACATCCAGAGCCTGCATTTGGTAAACAACCTCATCTACCACAAGCAGCAGCTTTATGTCCCAGACCTTGCCACCCATCTAGACGTCATTAAGTCTTGGCATAATTCAATGGCTGCAGGCCACTTTAGTACTGCCAAAGCCTTGAATGCTATCAAAAGAGATTTCTGGTGGCCTAGAATGATAACTCTTATCAAAGAGTACGTTCTGACTTGTAATATTTGCAACCGTGCAAAACCAGCCAGACACCAGCCCTATGGACTTCTTCAACCCCTGCCTATCCCAGAACACCAATGGAGATATATATCTATGGACTTCATTACTGACCTCCCTGAGTCATGTGGCTTCAATGCTATACTTGTAGTGGCTGACTGGCTGACCAAGATGGCTCACTTTATCCCTTGCTGTAAGAACACTGATGCAAAAGAAACTGCTGCTTTAGTCCTGACGAATATTTTCCACCTTCATGGTATCCCCAGAGATATTGTGTCAGATAGAGGCCCACAGTTTGTGTCCAAGTTTTGGAAACACTTCATGCAATACCTTGGTGTTCAAGTCAAGCTCTCTACTGCCTTCCATCCACAGTCTGATGGCCAGACTAAAAGAATCAGCCAGATTCTAGAGCAATACCTCCGGTGCTATATCAATTACCAGAAAGACAATTGGGTTGATCTACTCCCTGTTGCTGAGTTTGCCTACAACAACTCAAGCCATAGTGCAACCAGTTTTACACCATTCTATACAAGCTATGGATTCCACCCTCAGTTTGATATCCAGATTCCAACAAACCCAATGAGCCCACATGTGGCTAAACATGCCCAAGCAATCCAGGACATCCAGAATACCCTCAAGGAAGAACAATCCTTAGCTCAGGAAAGCTACAAGAAATTTGCCAATCTAAAACGGCATCCCAGCCCTGATCTTAATGAAGGAGATTCTGTATGGCTGCTCAGAAGAAACATCAGCACCAACTGCCCTTGTGACAAATTGGATTTCAAGAAACTTGGTCCTTTCAAGATCAAGAAGAAGCTTAGCCCTATAGTATATCAGCTACAGTTACCAGCAAGTATGAAAATCCATGATACTTTCCATGTGTCCCTCCTGGAGCCGTATTGTAGGAACACCTTGCCAAACCGGCAAGAAGCAAAGCCCCAAGCTATCCAGGTTGACCAACATCAAGAATTTGAAGTTAAACAGATTCTAGACTCTAAGTATATCCGGTCAAAGCTGTACTTCTTAGTAGACTGGATTGGTTATGGCCAAGTGACCAAACATGGGAACCAGCTACCCATCTCACTAATTGTCAAGAACTAGTTATCTAGTTCCACCAACAATATCTTGCAAAACCTGCCCCAAAGGGAAATAGAGCTTCGCCTGGAAGAGGAGAATAGTGTCATGATCACATGACAACTATGAACACCTATGCCCAGCTTCAGCTTCCTAGCTCAATTTCTAAGAGATTCCTTCTGGAACCTTCTACCACCTTCCAAAAAGTTCCTGACCATTTCAAACCATTGTTACACAATGGAACATTCCATGGAAGCTTTCCATTGTATTTTTCATAGTCCAGTACCATATATGGAAATACCAGGTCACATGACCAAGTCACATGATCAGTTGACCCAATCCATTTCCCCATCCTGTCTCAGTGCCGTGTCATCTATGTCATTATCCCCAGCACTATTGCTGTGCCTCACCCCACAACCCCATTAGTATTAGCTAATATCTCTTGGCATCAGTATAGCCAAAAAGTATGTATAGTCCTACCCCCCTTAAGTATTCCTCAGTCTGATAAACACAGGTCTTGAATAAACAGCCTTGCCTTGAATCCTGCCTTGCCTTGATGGTCCACACCAAAGTCCTTTCCTGCCGTGCCTAGCTTTTCCTCCTGCCTAGTGTCTATTCACAACAAGAAGTGGACACCAGCCATCAAGAGCCTTTAACCATATTGAGGTCATGGAGCATGGTAACATGCAGGATGAACTTGAAGAAGACTCAGAACTCACCTTCCATATGACAGAAGAATACCCATTCCAGATGACCTCAAACTCAGGAAAGCTATTATACTTGAATGGAGAATTTGATGGAGTACCTTCCAGGATCATGGTTGACTCAGGAGAATCACATGAGTACATGTCAGAGCATATGAGCTACTATCTGCCAGACTGGATTTTCACTTGGTCAATTCCAGTGTGCGTGAAACAAGTGAACTTAGCATGACAGATTTCTGTAGAGCACTAAGGAAAGGCACCCAGATGTTTCTCAGGGCAATATTACAGGAGGATTTCTCTACTCAAGTACCCCAGAAAATACAGACTCTTTTGCAGGAGTATTCAGACATATTTCCAGAAGAGCTTGTAAGCCTAGCACCAGTCAGAGACATGGATCATACCATTGAAATAGGAAATAGCCCTCCAGTCATTAAGACACCTTACAGAATGAGTCCATTGGAGTTGGAAGAGATGAAGAGACAAATAGATCAGTTAGTGGAGCAAGGATATATCAGACCCAGCAAGTCACCTTGGGGAGCACCAGTACTTTTTGTGAGTTAGAAGGATGGAACACTCAGAATGTGCATTGACTACAGAGCCCTCAAATCATTTACCATGAAGAATAAGTGCCCCCTACCTTGGATTGATGAGCTCTTGGACCAACCCAATGGAGCCACTATTTCAGCAAGATTGACCTTGTGTCAGGATACACCCAGATTAGATTGAAGCCAGAAGGCATCCCTAACACAGAATTCAGGACCAGATATGGACATTAAAATTACTTAGTCATGAGTTTTGGCCTTACCAATGCCCCTGCAACATTCATGACCCTGATGCAGACTGTCTTCCAGGAGTACTTAGACAAGTATGTTATAATCTACCTAAATGATATATTGATATACTGCAAGACAGAAAAGGATCACTTGGTGCACATTGAAAAGGTTTTGAAGAAGCTAAGAGAGAACAAGCTTTATGGCAAGCTACCCTAGTGTGAATTCTTCAAAGAACATGTCAAATATCTCGGACACATAGTGACTAGCACAGGAGTAAACTTAGACCCTAAGAAGGTTGAAGTTATCAAGAATCTGAAGCAGCCCCATAGCATATCAGAGCTCAGATCATTTCATGGAATGTCTTCCTATTATTGGAGATTTGTCCAGTCCTTTGCAAGTATACCAGCCCCTTGAACCAATATCCTCAAGAAAGACAATACCTACAAGTGGGACATAGCTTGTGAGACTGCCTTCCAGATGCTCCAGAATGAACTTGCTAAGCTACCAAGCCTAAGAATACCTGACTTCAGGAGAAAGTTCACTCTGTGCACAGATGCTTCAGATTTGCAATTGGTAGAGTGCTGAGCCAAGAACATGAGGAAAAGGACTACCCTGTTGCCTTCAAATCCAAGAAACTGAACTCAGCAGAACAAGCTATCTAGTACATGAGAAGGAGATGCTTGCTATAATACACTGTTTGAAGACATGGAGATGCTATATTGAAGGAGCCAAATGTACTGTGCAGACTGATCATGCCTCCCTCATGTATATACTTACTTAGAAGGTTCTCTTTAGCAGAATGCCAAGATGGAGTGAATACATTCAGCAATTTGACTTGGAGATTGTCTACTGCCTTGGAAAAAACAATACAGTTGCTGACACCTTATCAAGATTAGATCAAGTTGCACAACTCAACTTGGTTCATGAATCAGATTGTCTTAGCCTATCACCAAAGTACTTGGAGGACCAAGCCATTCCTAATGAGGTGGATGAAGATATCAAGAAGATAATCAGGGATGAAGCCAGCAAATTTGTAGTTCAGGATGAAATACTCTACTGAATTGTTGATGGAAGCCCTATTGCCTAATGCCCTTGTGTTTCTTGCCTGAATTTAATTCATAAGCTACACAATGGATATGGACATCTTGGAATTAAAGAAACCCATAGCCTTGTGAAAGCCAGAGCATGGTGGCCCAGAATGAAACATGACATTGAGAAGCTAGTGAAAACATGCCCAAGTTGCCAAATCAACCAAGGCCAACCACAGAGAGTTGCTGAACTCTTTCCCTATGAGCCTGTAAGACCATTTGAGAGATGGGGAATTGACTTTATTGGAAGACTGCCAACTACCAGAAAATCCAACAGTTGGATCCTAGTAGCAATTGACCATGACACTAAATGACTAGTGGCTAAAGCTATACCTATAGCCAGTGAACAAGAAGTTGCAAGTTTCATCTACCATGAGATCCTTATGAAGTTTGGATCCCCTGTAGAGACTCTATCTAATATAGGTGTAAACTTTATGGCAAAGACATTGGAAGCTTAATGCATGGATGTGATCCAAGAATTCCAAGAGATATCACATACCCAAAGCTTACAGACACCTTGGAAGATGAGCTCAGTCAGCCAAGTACACACCAGCAACTGGAACAAAAATACCAAGAGGCACAGATCAAAGTATCTCAATGTGCTGAAAAGATGAAGCAGAGATTCAATAAGTCTATAGCACCTGAAGCATTGACAATTGGGAACTTTGTGTTCCTGAGAAACAACACTTGGAAGAAGTTTGAGCCACAATGGACAGGACCATTCAAGATCATCAGTAAATGTCCATTTGCAACTTACCAACTAGTGGACAAACAAGGCAATATCCAGTAAGACTTAGTGCATAGGGACAGACTCAAGCTTGCAAGACTTGCTGATACTACTGAGCCATCAAGATATTGGTATCACATGAAAAGAGATTCAGGAGAACCCTCTCAACTATAGCAGGGGAGAATGTCACAATATGCCACTGGAATGTTTAAGTTTAATCAGTTTTTAGTCAAATCATTTAGTTATATATTTAGGTTATCAGTATATCAGAATCATCTATCAAATCAGTAGCATTAGTCAGCAAATGAAGCAGCAGATCCTTATCAGACAGAAATTGATATATTCAATTGGATCTTATTGGGTAATGATGATGAATCAAATGAGTCATCAGCCACAGCCTACATTAGGAAATACAATTAGTCAGCAATTGATCCGGAAAAATGTACATAAGGAGCTGCTGGAATCTCAATAAAGAGGAGTTCAAGTTTTAGTGAATTCAATACTAGCTAAACTCCCCATTCCTCTACAACTCTTATACTAAGACTTGTAACATAGATTTGTTGCAAAGCATTCTTCCATTCTTAACTTGTGGACATCTGGAGAGAGGCTACTTCTTTCTTCAGGAGGGATGTTTCTTGCTATTGCTGCTATCAGTGTACAAGTCTTGTCATAAGAGTTGTAGAGGAATAGGGAGTTAAGCTAGTATTGTATTCACTAAAACTTGAACTGATCTTTATTGAGGTTCAAGCAGCTCCTTACATACATTTTGCCAGATCAATTGCTGGCTAATTGTATTTGCTAATGTAGGCTGTGGCTGATGACTCATTTGATTGCATCATCATCACCAAATAAGATCCTACCTAATATATCTATTTCTGTCTGATAAGGATCTGGCGATTCATTTGCTGACTAATGCTACTGATTTGATAGATAATACTGATATACTGATAGGCTAAAGATATAACTAGTTGATTTGACTAAAAACTGATCTAACTTAAACATTCAATTGCAGATCATAACAAAGGCACTGTCATAAATACCATCAAAGTAGCCCTTTTTCTTAGTTATTTATTGTGGTTGCTATCAGATATATTGGAAATGACTGCACTACTGATAATGAGTGCAGTACTTCATAGCCTCACATTACTTGGTGAACGGTGTGGTGGTGTATAAGTCCAAAGGGCAAAATACGGCCAACACTTCTCAAGTGTGAATGTGTGTGGGGTGTTCACTGGGTGCGATAACCTCTGGCAAAAGCTTGCTAGGAATACTGGGTCTTTTATCTAATCTAATGTGATGGGGGATAAAGCCTCAAGCTTGTCAAGGGAAAACTATTGAACTACAATCCCCAACTTAGTTGGCGTCTTAACAAAAGTTTATAATGGCTTCGACGTCCTTTGAGATGACAATGTACTAAAGCTTCCAAAGTCAAAACAACTGTAAACTCCACCAACAGGGACTTGATAAGAATGCAGCTTTGACCAATAGTTACAAAGACTGAAAAGTATCTTTGCCTGTACAAGAACAAACTTGGGAAAACAAACAATATAATAAAATATACCTACTCTGAGTATTCCTCACAAGTAGTGCCTCCAAGGTCAGTTGGCTGTCAGCGCGGTTTCCTGGGAGTATCGTCAGGTCTGAGTCAGAAAATAGTGGTAATAGGTAGCGGTGATCTCACTAATCAATAAGTTGGAATATTGGAAGAGGGATGATTTATTTTAAGGGATAGCCTCCCTTATATACTTTTTTGCTGCTCAATTTCTTGCTAGAAAATACTTTCCGGAAGTTTCCAGAAGGTAGTAGACAACCAATCATGTCTTTGTGTACTAAAAATAGCGCAAATTCTTGGCGGATTGTTCCATGAGACATAGTAGCACCTAGCCAATCAGGTAGTGGTAACATGAAACCTCTGCGTCATGTGGTTGCCTCTTATGGTAGTGAGATGGGGGATTATGAAACCAAGATGGTCACGTGACATGGGCACTGTTGGGGTACTTGCCTTATAAGGTAACTATCTTATCTTGGCATCTCGGCAAGGAATAAGAATAGCTTGTGCAATGGGTTAATAGGGACAAATAGTTTGTCAGGTTGCATAGTAATAATCACATAGACAAAAATAGGAAATATTGCAAATTTGGGATGATAATAATATAGGCGGGGTAATCCTTTTTAGGGAAGTGAATGCATAAGAATGAGCACATCTGCCTGTGGGTGTCACTGTGACCCCACTACATCCACCCCCCTCTCAGCTTTGAACTCAGGTCAAAGCAAACTAAATGTGATGTGCGAAATTCCGGTGCTTAAATAGCTTAAGTCGGTTTCCTGCCACAGGTGCTCTTAGCGGTGTTCCATCAAGTTCAGACAGGTAGTAGCTTCCATTTCCAATCACCTTAGAGACAATATATGGGCCAGACCACTTATTGTCAAATTTGCAACTCCACTGCTTGTCTAAAGTGGAATCATAGAGCAGTACTGGATCTCCTTGCAGTAATGGCTTTGGTCTAAGACTATGTGACTTGTCAAATGGTTCCTTGTTCTGAAGTCTTGTCTCTTTGAGTTTAGCAGCTGCTTGGGTAATATCAAGTTCATGGTGATCAAGCTGTTTAATGCGTGTAGTCAGTAGTTCTTCTGTACTCATTGTAGTTCTCCACTCTAGCACATTCCAGGATGCTGAGTCAAGCTCTATGGGAAGAATGCAATCATGTCCATAAAGCAATTTGAATGGAGATAGACCTGTGCTGCGTTTTGTAGTGATTCTATCTGCCCAGAGTGCTAGATGAAGTTGTGTAGGCCACTGTAGTGTCATGTTGTTGCAGCTCTTGACTAGGGAGTTAACTAATGGGCCATGGCCTCTTTCAACCATTCCATTGGCCTGTGGGTGATAAGCGGTGGTGAAAGCAATATGAATCTTGTATTGTGAGCAGAGTTCCTGGATCAAATTTGAAGTCATTTCTCCTCGGTCAGCAACAAACTGGCTGATGCAGCCAAATCTGCATATTATATCTTCAAGAATAAATCTCCATATGGTGTGGCTTTTGTTATTGGATAGGGCTTGAGCTTCTACCCACCCACTCAGATCATCTCTGGCAACAACAAGGTACTTCTTGGTTCCAGCAGTTGGCATGTGGACCAGGTCAATGCCAACCTTCTGCCATAGACAAGGTGTGTAGGTTGGATGGAGCGGCTCCTCATATCTCTTGGTTGACCTTCTTTGGCAAATGTCACAAGATTCAACAAAGTGTTGGACATCATGATACATATGCTCCCAGTAGTATCTACTGGAAACAACATTGTAAGTGGCATCTCTGCCTCTATGACCACCGGGTCTTCCTTCATGAAGGCTTGACATAATAGTCAGTTGTTCTTGGGGCTCAACTATAACTCTTCTTGGTGTCTGTCCAGGCTTTACTCGTTTGAAGAGGAGGCCATCTTTTATGTAGAAATGATGGGCCTTCTTCCTGAGCTTTCTGAAATCATGTGGGCTCATTCCTGGTGGCTTCTCTAAGGTTCTCAGATAGTCTTGAATGGTGTTCCACGTAGAGTTGCTGGGCTTCTTCACGTGTAGTTGTCGGATTTCTGCATCAATTATGTCATCAAAGTCAGGGTCCATATCTTCAGACAACTGTGGTCCCTTCCTGGAGAGTGCATCAGCCACAACATTTGTCTTGCCAGGGATATGTCTGACCTCAAAGTCAAACATTTTCAGCCATGCCATCCACCGATTTGTGGCATCATCAGGTAGATCAGGTTTGTTGATCATTCCTATAAGTGGCTTAGCATCTGTCTCCAGGATGAAATGTGTCATGTAGAGTTGTGACTTCAGCTTTCTCAGCATCTTCACAACTCCTAGTAGCTCTCTCTTAATCTGTGAGTATCTTTGTTCTCTAGGAGAGAAGAGGCAGCTCTCATATCTGCAGGCATAGCGGTTACCATCTTCATCATCTTGGCCAAGTAGTGCTCCAGCTCCTACAGGGCTTGCATCCACCGTCAAGATAGGTGGGCATTCAGTGTTCTGATAGTCAAGAGGTCTCAGAACTGGTGGAGATACTAAGGCCTCTTTTAGTAATTGCATGGCTTCTTCTTGCTCTTCTCCCCAGCTAAATGGGGCATTCTTTCTCTGTAGTCGGTAGATTGGTTCTGCTATCTCAGAAAATCTTGGGATCCAGATCCTAAAGAACCCACAAGCTGCCACAAAGCCACGAGCTTGTGTTAGATTTGTGGGGGTAGGCCAGTTGCATATCTTTTGTGTCTTGGAGTCTCCGGGTGAACGACCAAAGGTGTTGCATTTTTGTCCAACAATGGATATCTCTGATACACCAAAGCTGCTTTTCTCACCACTGATGGTGAGTCCAGCTTCTTCAATGGCTCCTAATATGGCATCATTGTCTGAAATATGGTCATAGACAAACTTTCTTACTCCAGGCATAACTTCGGTTGTGTCCCGGAGTTTTGGTCCTTTGATGCCTATGTCATCAACAAAGACAGCAAGTTTCTCAGGTATAAACCGGTAGAGCACATTTACCATGCACCGCTGGAACTGAGCCACGGAGTTTGTTGCCCCTTGGCTAAGTCTTGTCATTCTTAACAGTCCAAATGGTGTCTGGAGTGCAAACATATCTCTTGATGTCTCATCTAGGGGAATCTGGTCATATCCTGAGTAGAGATCATATGTTGAGTAGATGGAGTGACCACTAAAGCTTTCTGCAAAGTCATCAATAGACGGAGGTATTGCGGCATCTCTGATAGTGACAGCATTTGCAGGTTGCATGTCTTGAATGAATCGGAGCTTCCCATTCTTCTTTTTGGTCACAAACCATCTGTTAGCATAAGGTCCATGGCAAGGTTCTAGGATACCAGCTTCAATCTTCTTCTTAAGTAGGTCATGCACATCAGCTTGGAGTCCTCTAGGCAGTGGGTAAGGTTTAAATGACCAGGGTGTGTGGGGCACTGTATGAATTTTGACAGGTTTTTCAACCGATGTCTTTAAGAGTCCCATCTCCTTGTCGTTATATGAGAAAACCTTATCATGCCTTTTCAGGGTTTCTTCAAATAGTAAGATCTCCTCCGGTGTTAGGTTTCCATCACCAATGATAAGTTGCTTAAGTCTCTCAGGTGTAAGTCGTATATCTTCTGATGTTCCTTCTGGTGGTCTGATGTAATCAGCAGGTCGAGACCCATCAGTTAAAGGTGTAAGTGATGGTCTAATCTTCTGTTCCACTGTCTTGTATTTTGTGCAAACCATAGCTGACTGCTCCTGTATACCTAATGAGCAGCTCCAACTGTTAGGGTGTATACTGTCAGGCTCCTCATCTTCTTCTATAACAAGATGTGTCTTCTGGCAAGCGGTATGTGTCCTCTTATTGTTGGGTGTTACCCCACAGAATGTTGACTGTAGTCCTGGGTTGGATCCTTGTATAGTGTACCACACTGACCCATCAGAATAGTTGGTAGTTGTAGCCTTAGTACTGGTCTCCCATGGTCTGCCTAACAGAAGGTCAAAGTTTGCCTTCTGGCAGATAAAGAGGGGAAGCCAGACCTTGATTCCTTGTACCTCAATAGGGAACTTGTGCACTACACCATAGAGTGGGCTAGACCCTGAGTTTGCATCAGTCATGTTCCATCCAATATCTCTATCAACAGGCAGTAGCTCCTTGCTTCTAAGTGTCTTCCAGAAGTCTAGCGGCATAACACAAATCTCTGAACCACTGTCAATATGGCAGTCAACAGGGTCATCATGTATATACCCTTTCACCACAGCAGTTGCAACTGAGTAAAAGGTCTTATATTTGGTAGCGTTGTCATCCTTTTTGTGGTCTTCATGGTTTGTCTGGATTATATGGGTGTCCATATGTTCAACAGCTTGTCTTCTTGTTCTAAGCTGCTCATCAAAGGTCTTCCTAACAGACGGTGATACACTCATGATTTCTCCAACTGACAAAGTGAGGTTCTGCTTCAGTAGTTTCTCAGTAATCAATTGGGGGCTTGAGTAGCCTGCTATCTTTGAGGTCATCTGAAAGTGAGGTAATGGGTCTTGGGTAGGCAGTGTTCCAGGCCTCTTGTCAATAATAACCTCAGGCTCTTCAAATCGTGGTCTTCTAAGGATGGGTTTGACAGGTTCTTCAGGAAGGTGTCTCTTAGTAGCAAAGGTGTCTACTTCGTATTTTCTGTTGTCAGGGCTGTTTGGACTCACTGTATGAGTCTCAATAGGGGCATCAACAGTAATCTTTCTAGTTGCTGAGTCAGACTTCTGGAAAAGGGCTCTCATTCCGCCTCTTTCGGAAATTAGTGGGAATCCTTTTTCCTTCCTTATCAGCAAGCATTCCATCAGCATCAAACTGTACTGTTCCTTCTCTAAGTAGCTGGCTAAGCTCTGAGCATTCTCAGTCTGGCATGCTGAGTAGAGTCACACCAAATGCAGTGTCTAGGCAAAGCTCTTTGGCCCTCAGTAGCTACCTCAGCTGAGCCGTTAACCTTGAGGGCTAGCTTTTGTAGCTGTTCAGCAAGTTGGTCAATTCTGTCGGTAGTGTAGGTCTGATTGTCAGCAACAGCACTCTTTAGCTCCTTGGTTGGCTGGTCTGGCAGATTAGATGTCAGGAGTCTCATAAAGGTAGAAGTTTGCTTTGCCTCTAGGAGTACACGTTTCATCTCTGCAAAGCAAGGAATGCCAGACTTGTCATCCTTGGCTGCATGTAGGTCAACTTTCCTTGCCAACTCCTGGGGAAGCCCTTGTGCAAGGTAAAGTGTCACGGTAAACTCAGTTATTGCCTGGGACTCTAGGAGTGGCTTGGTCATATCTTCATATTGTTGAATGAACTCTTCAATTGGTAGCTTGGAGAGTCCCATCCTCCCAAAGTGTCTGAGGTCTTCAATTCCATAGTATATCTGGGGTCTGCCATACTTGGTCTGTAGGTAGGTCTTCATTAAGGTCCAGTCAGTCAGAATGTCTCCTTGTCTGAGAAGCTTGGTAGTAATATCATCAGTGCAGTAGTAGGGGAAGTCTTCAGCCATTTCTTGTTCAGATAGGCTGCACATCTTGCAGAGCTTCTCCCATTTGAATATGAAGCTCTCCACATTCTTTCCATCAAACTGTGGGGCTCCATGTGAGAGTGGTAACGGCATAGAGTTCATTTTGGGTAGGTAGGTTGGTGTTGTAGTCTTGATAATATTGGTAGTCTTATTTCAATAAATGGGTAACAGCTCAAATCTTCAGGTAAATCTTGTTGGGTCCTAGGGAGCTTGTATGAACCCCCCACATTGGGTGCCAAATATGTGGTGGTGTATAAGTCCAAAGGGCAAAATACGGCCAACACTTCTCAAATGTGAATGTGTGTGGGGTGTTCACTGGGTGCAATAACCTCTGGCAAAAGCTTGCTAGGAATACTGGGTCTTTTATCTAATCTAATGTGATGGGGGATAAAGCCTCAAGCTTGTCAAGGGAAAACTATTGAACTACAATCCCCAACTTAGTTGGCATCTTAACAAAAGTTTATAATGGCTTTGACGTCCTTTGAGATGACAATGTACTAAAGCTTCCAAAGTCAAAACAACTGTAAACTCCACCAACAGGGACTTGATAAGAATGCAGCTTTGACCAATAGTTACAAAGACTGAAAAGTATCTTTGCCTGTACAAGAACAAACTTGGGAAAACAAACAAATATAATAAAATATACCTACTCTGAGTATTCCTCACAAGTAGTGCCTCCAAGGTCAGTTGGCTGTCAGCGTCGGTTTCCTGGGAGTATTGTCAGGTCTGAGTCAGAAAATAGTGGTAATAGGTAGCGGTGATCTCACTAATCAATAAGTTGGAATATTGGAAGAGGGATGATTTATTTTAAGGGATAGCCTCCCTTATATACTTTTTTTTGCTGCTCAAATTCTTGCTAGAAAATACTTTCCGGAAGTTTCCAGAAGGTAGTAGACAACCAATCATGTCTTTGTGTACTAAAAATAGCGCAAATTCTTGGCGGATTGTTCCATGAGACATAGTAGCACCTAGCCAATCAGGTAGTGGTAATATGAAACCTCTGTGTCATGTGGTTGCCTCTTATGGTAGTGAGATGGGGGGTTATGAAACCAAGATGGTCACGTGACATGGGCACTGTTGGGGTACTTGCCTTATAAGGTAACTATCTTATCTTGGCATCTTGGCAAGGAATAAGAATAGCTTGTGCAATGGGTTAATAGTGACAAATAGTTTGTCAGGTTGCATAGTAATAATCACATAGACAAAAATAGGAAATATTGCAAATTTGGGATGATAATAATATAGGCGGGGTAATCCTTTTTAGGGAAGTGAACGCATAAGAATGAGCACATCTGCCTGTGGGTGTCACTGTGACCCCACTACAGCGGTGTTGTATAAGTCCAAACTGAGCTATAAGAGCTACTAGGAGATAAACTTGGGCAACTTAAGTCTGAACTTGCAAAAGATGAATATATAACAGAGAGTATTTTTGTGTCATGTGAACTATATAGATTCAAGACAAAAAAAGATGTAGTAGAAGCCCATGCAAAAGGTATGCACAAAGATAAACAAAAGCTGTATAGCAATGTTGTTGAACTACTCTCCCAACTGCAGTTGCAACTGAGTAACAGGTCTTATACCTAGTACCCTCATCATCCTTTTGGTGGTGTTAGTGGCTTGTTGGAATTATATGAGTATCCATGTACTCAATGGCTTGTTGTCTTGTTCTAAGCTGCTCATTAAAGGTCTTCCTAATAGATGGGGATACACTCATGATCTCTCCAACCAGCAAAGTGAGGTTTTGTTTCAACCACTTCTCAATGATCAGATGAGGGCTTGAGTAGCTTGCAATCTTTGAGGTCATCTGAAAGTGAGGTAATGGTTCTTGGGTGGTCAGCATACTGGGCCTCATGTCAATGGCAACTTCAGGCTCTTCAGATTGTGGTATTATGAGGATGTGTTTGACAGCTTCTTCAAGAAGGTGTCTTTTGGCAGCAAAGGCATCAACTTCATATTGTCTGTTGTCAGGACTGCTTGAGCTCACTGTAAGACTCCCAATAGGGGCATCAACTGTAATCTTTCTGGTTGCTGAGTTGGAAATCTGGCAAAGGGCTCTCATACCTCCTCATTGGAAATTGGTGGGGATCCTTCTTCCTTCCATGTCGGCAAGCATTCCATCAGCATCCAACTGTACAGTTTCTTCTTTGAGCTGTTGACTAAGCTTAGAGTATTCTCTTTGGGCATGCTGAGTGGAATTACACCTGATGCAGTGTCTGGGCCAAGGTTTTTGGCTCTCAGTAGTTATTTCAACTGAGCCATCAATCTTGAGGGCTAGCTTTTGCGGCTGTTTGGCAAGTAGGTGATTCTTTTGGTAGTATAGGTTTGTTTGTCAGCAACAGCACTCCTTCACTCCTTGCTCAGCTGGTCTGGCAGATTAGACTTCCGGAGTCTCATAAAGATGGACATCTGTTTTGCTTCTAGGAGAACATGTCTCATCTCTGCAAAGCATGGAATGCTGGGCTTGTCACCCTTGGCTGCATGTATGTCCACTTTTTTTGTCATGTCTTGGGGAAGTCCTTGTGCAAGGTAAAGTGCCATGGTAAACTCAGTAATAGCTTGGGAATCTAGGAGTGGCTTGGCCATGTCTTCATACTGCCAAATGAACTCTACATGTGGTTGCTTGGAAAGTCCAGTTCTTCTAAAGTGGCTCAGATCTTCAATTCCATAGCTTATTGGGGGTCTACCATACTTGGCTTGTAGGTAGATCTTCATTAAGGCCCAGTCAGTGAGTATTTTCCCTGTCTGAGAAGCTTGGTGGTATCTTTAGTGCAGTGGTAGGGAATTCTTCAACCATTTCTTGTTCAGAGAGGCTGCACATCTTGCAGAGCTTCTCCCACTCAAATAAGAAGCTTTCCACATTCTTCCCATCAAACTCTGGGGCTCTGTGTGAGTGTGGTAATGGCACAGAATTCATTCTGTGTAGGTAGGTTGGTGTTGTAATCTTGATAATATTGGTAATCTCCTTACAATAAGTGTGTAATGGCTCAAATCTTGGGGTAAATCTTGTTGGGTCCTAAGGAGCTTGTATGGGCCCCACATGTTGGGTGCTAAATATGTGGTAGAGTATAGTGTAAAGGAGAAATATCTCATATGTTGTAGAGTATAAGTGTAAAGGAGAAATATCTCCAACACTTCTCAAGAGTTTTGTGTGTGGGGTGTTCACTTGGTGCAATAACCTCTGGCAAAAGCTTGCCAGGAATACTTTGGTTCTGTCTCTAATCTAATGTGATGGGGAATAAAGCTACAAGCTTGTCAAGGGAAAACTATTGAGCTACAATCTCCATGTTAGTTGGCATCTTAACAAAAGTATTAGCTGGGTTCAGTATCCTTTGAGATGACAGTGTACTAAAGCTTTCAAAGTCAAAACAGCTGTAAACTCCTCCAGCAGGGACTTTATTAGAATGCAGCTGTAGTCAATAGTTACAAAGACAGAAAAGTATCTTTGCCTGTGCAAGAACAAACTCAAGAAAGAATCAAATACAACAAAACATACCTAATCTGAGTATTCCTCACAAGTAGTGCTTCTATGGTCAGTTGGCTGTCAGTGCAGCTTCCTGGGAGTGTCCTGTAGTCTGGAATTGGAAGTTCAGGTAGCAGTAGGTAGCAGTGATCACACCAATCAACAAGTTAGTATACTAATAATAGGGATGATAATTTATTGTGGAGGGATTGCCTCCCTTATATACTTTTCTCACTGGTTAGGTGATTACTAATCAAGGTATTCCAGAAGGTTCCAGTGGTCAAATAGAAATATTATTGACATCCAAATGAGCTAAGAATGCTCTAAGTAGGTGCCAGAAGGTTCTAAGAGGCACAGCCCCCCAACCAATCAGGGATCAATATATTGGAGCCTGTGTAACATAGGAATACCATATATGGTATCAAAATGGTAAGGATAGTGACACAGCTTGATCATGTGTTACAGGTACTGGTTTGGATACCTGCCTAACATAGAAGCACTTACATCCAGTAATCTAACTTAAAGTGAGGGACAAC
Organism: Basidiobolus meristosporus CBS 931.73; assembly: GCA_002104905.1. Classification (NCBI taxonomy): domain Eukaryota; kingdom Fungi; phylum Basidiobolomycota; class Basidiobolomycetes; order Basidiobolales; family Basidiobolaceae; genus Basidiobolus; species Basidiobolus meristosporus. The sequence continues at coordinate 25,435 of MCFE01000875.1, forward strand.
TTATGCAATAAGGTAAGCAGGTGTGATAGTCAGCCAGCTTATGGGATAATACTGATCAAGTAAGACAAATGGGATAAAACTAATATAAGGGTAGTAGAAAAATAGGGAAGTAGAAACTATGGGAATGAGCACATCTGTCAGTGGATGTCACTGTGACCCCGCTTCAATGTCCTCAACTCATCTGTTAAGCTGTTCCATTGATTAGTCATCTGAGATCTATCCAACTACTTAGCAGTTTCCAAGACATCAGCTGATTATTGAAGCAATTTCTCATTTATCTTATGCACCTATGAACACCCCAACATATTCAATGAGTCCAGTCACTTGGTGCTTACTAATTCAACTTGATCAGAAAAGTATTGATAAAGTTTACTGAACCTTTTGGTTTAGTGAGTGTCTCAACGAAAACAAGATTGTGCCTCAGCAAAATTAAGAATTCAACAACTCTGGTTTAGTTTCCATCCAAGTCTAGTATATCTAGCACTCCCAAGAAACCAAGCCTAGCCTACATAGCTAACCAAATCTGTTGCCTTTATAGCCCAGCTTGGCTATATACAAGACTATTATTAGACCAGAGCTTCTCTGGTAATATTTCTGTCACTCTTGACAATTGTAAGATTTTACGCTTAGTTGCTACTTAGGCACAGTTAACTCATTCAAGAGTTTATTACACTTTTATCTTGGAAACAACAAAGTGACCTTCTGAAGCCATTTCAACCAGGAGTACACTGGAAGCATTGGGAATCATATGTAGACCTTATAAGAATATTTATCCAGAAGCAGATCACCAATACCAACTTGACACATCCAGAGCTTTTGAGTAAGGAGTCTGTGATGTGATTTTAGTGGCAATACCTCAAATATAAAGCTGAATGCAGAGATCTCTGCTGCTACTATATCCATTCTCTATTCTATCTTGCTAGGTGTGTAGAGAATACTGGCCATTGCTTCATCTTTTGAGAGTTTCCTATGGAGCAGATGTGTGGGGAGATCAGTAGACAAGTCAAGTTGCAGGTACTACCATATCCCAATCTCATCACAAAGATACATGGAATTCATTAAGGAAGACTTAGAAAATACTGAGGAGATATATGCACATGGCAACACCTATACCATGGCAATAAGAAGCTAAGCAGCCGCAATGCCTGGGTAATCAGTTAAGTAATGCAAAGTTGAGCTAGCAGCAACTGGCAACTAATTTACATTAGAAACACTCTACCAAAGTATGCAGGGTTTCTCTTGGTTGCAAGCCAGTTTCTACATCATTGAATATGAAATTTACACAAACAAGTGGCAGAGCGCACCTTTAAGGGGGACTAGAATCTGGCAGGGAGAAGGAATATATTGGCTCAATTCCAAAAAGCTCTTTTTGGATATTTGGGAGGAATTCATGGCATCAGTGACAGTAACCAGGCATATGTTTGCAAGATGCATATGTTACCAGCAATACAAGGTCTATGGTAACTTTTGAAGTACCATATTGAGCAGATACATAGGTAAGGTGATAGAAGTGTGCTAGTTGTAACAGGTGTGCATGTTTGTAGAGGTTAATAAGCAGGAGGCCATAGTTTATTTTTTGATTTGAGCTATTTGTGGCATACCCAAGGTAGTGGTGGGTAGGCAAATAAACAGGGGTGATTATACAATGGAATATATTAATTGCATATGGGGAGATACATAATAGTAAATTGGTATGGTAGCATTATACAGAGCTAGCTGTAGGCCACCATACTGCTGTAATAATATCATCAGAGGCTTGCAATGAGGCCATCAAGATACTATCAAGTTTTTTGCCATATATGGCAATGGGATGTACTAGCTGGTTAGATCCACTCAAATAGCTATAAAGTGCAGTAAGACTGCAATAATGCTATGCCACCCTTGGCCAAATACCACCCAAACACCATAGTGTATTTGAGCATTGGTTGGCAGTAAAATTGGCCAAACACTGTTGTGATCCCATCTTAAGACTACATAGAGTGTCATGCATTCTAAGCTACTAGTATAAGTAGTATTCAACAATGACAATGCAAGTACTGGATGCACTGGATATGTATTTGGACAAGTGGCCTTTATAAGCATTTCTACCCAGAGTACATTGGAAGCATTGGGAGGCATACATTGACATTGTAGGAATAATTATGCCAATGCAGATCACCAATGACAACTTGATCATCTGCAGCTTTTATGCAAAGGGCTTGTGACATGATTTGCGTAGCTATACTGCAAGCACAAAGCCAAACATGCAGATCTCTGCAACTACTGCATTCATACTCTAATCCATCTTGCTTAATGTGCAGTGAATATTGGACCTTATTTCACCTTTTTGGAGTCTCTTATGGATTGGATGTGTGTGCAGATAGGTAGACATGTCAACTGGCGACTACTACCAGATCTCAATCTCATTACTAATGTGACCTTCAATTTTTTTATGCGTATGATGAGTTTGCACTTGGAGGACACCCTGGAAGAGTTGGAATACATTGGGGAGCAATGTGCACATGGAGACACCTATGCCATTGGCATTAAGAAGCTAAGCAGCCCCAATGCATGGTGGAATAGTTAAGTATTGCAAAGTTGGGTTGGACATAACAAGCAACTAGTTTTTATTGGGAAAACTTTGCCAAAGTATACTGGGCTTCAATTGGGTATAAGCTGATTCTACACTATTCAATATTGAACTAATACAAACAAGAACCAGAGTGTACCTGGAAGTGGGAGTTAGATCTAGAAGGGAGAAGGGATATATTGGCCAAGTATGAGAAAGCTTTATGAGGATATTACACAAGTGTTCATGGCAAAAGTGGTGGCAACCTAGCATACCTTTGCAAGATGAATATGTAACCAGCAATACAAGCTTTATAGCAACTTTGGAAGTACTATGCTGAACAGATATATAGTTGAGGAGATAAAAGTGTGTCAATTGCAGCAGGTGTGTTCTTATGTTGGGGTTAGTAGGCAGGAGGCCATATTTGATTTGATTTAAGCTATACATGACATACCCATGGTAGAGTGGGTAAGCAAATAAATTGGGATGATTCTGCAATGGTGTATATGAATGGTGTAAGGGGAAGTTGCTAATGGAAGTACCATTTGGTAAATTGGTAAAGTAGCATTATACAAAATTGGCTGTAGGCTGCCATACTGCCATTTTAGTAACAATAGATGTCTGCAAGAGGGCCATCAAGATACTATCAGTTGTTTTCCATATATTTTAATTGGATGTACTAGCTGGCTGGAACTGCACAAACAAGTATAGGCCAACATGGAACCATGTGTTGTGCATCAACATTTAACACTTAGCCAACTTCACTCCATTACAAAATCTAGTACTCTAACTGATTTTCCCTAACCCAAACATAACTAATCCCTGTTATGGTTTATTTTATCACTTCTCAGAAGCTATTTTTTAGCTGTCAAACCTGATCAATTTTTGAGTGGTCATTATGTCCTCAACTGATCTGCTAAGCCTTTCCAAAGGATTAGTCATCTGATATCTATCCAACCACTTAGTAATTGTCAAGATATTAGCTGATTAATGATGCAATTTCTCATTTATCTCACGCACCTATCAACACCCCAACAGATTTCATTTAGTCCAGTCTCTTGGCACTTACT
>MCFE01000876.1:0-28869 GCA_002104905.1 Basidiobolus meristosporus CBS 931.73
TGTATAAGTCCAAGGGAGAGATACATCCAACACTTCTCAGGTGTTTGTGTGTGGGGTGTTTGCTGGGTGCAATAACCTCTGGCAAAAGCTTGCTAGGAATACTTGGGTTCTGTCACTAATCTAATGTGTTGAGGAATAAAGCCACAAGCTTGTCAAGGGAAACCATTGAGCTACAATCCCCAACTTAGTTGGTGTCTTTACAAAAGTATGTGTTGGGTTCAGTGTCCTTTGAGATGACAATGGACTAAAGCTTCCAAACTCAAAACAACTGTAAACTCCATTAGCAGGGACTTGATAAGAATGCAGCTGTGGTCAATACTTAGAAAGACAGAAAAGTATCTTTGCCTGTACCAGAACAAACTTGGGAAAGAATCAAATATAATAAAAGATACCTACTCTGAGTATTCCTCACAGGTAGTGCCTCCAAGGTCAGTAGGCTGTCAGTGCAGTTTCCTGGAGGTGTCCTGTGGCCTGGGGTTGGAGGTTCAGGTAGCAGCAGGTAGCAGTGATCACACTAATCAAAAAGTGGGTATATTGATAAAAAGGATGATGATTTATTGTTGAGGGATAGCATCCCTTATATACGTTTCTTACTGACTAAGGTAGCGGTGTTCTCACTAATCAATAAGTTGGAATATTGGAAGAGGGATGATATATTTTAAGGGATAGCCTCCCATATACTTTTTTGCTGCTCAAATTCTTGCTAGAAAATACTTTCTGGAAGTTTCCAGAAGGCAATAGACAGCCAATCATGTCATTGTGTACTAAAAGTAGCTCAAATTCTTGGCAGATTGTTCTGTAAGACATAGTGGCACCTAGCCAATCAGATAGTGGTGATATGAAGCCTCTGTGTCATGTAGTTACCTCATATGGTAGTAGGAAAGCAGGGTTATGAAACCAGGATGGTCACATGACATAGGCACTGTTGGGGGTACTTGCCTTATATGGTTACTATCTTATCTTGGCATCTTAGCAAGGAATAGGAATTGCTTGTGCAATGGGTTAATAGTGACAAATAGCTTGCCAGGTTGCATAGTAATAATCACATAGACAAGTAGAAAATATTGCAATTTGGGATGATACTAATATGGGGGGGCAATCCCTATTAGGGAAGTGAACATATGGGAATGAGCACATTTGCCTGTGGGTGTCACTGTGACCCCATCACATCCACCCCCCTCTTGGCTTTGAACCCAGGTCAAAGCAAACTAAATGTGAGGTGCAAAATGTGGGTTATTACTGACTGTACTTGGTGAGTGGGAGAGCTTGTAGGTCAAGTCAGTACCACTTGGTTCAGAATAGCTTCCGATAGAAGGTAGCAAGGTAATAAAGACTTCTGTTTATTTCGTCCAAATCTTGTTGTTCTTCCTGGTTCAATTGGGTAGATATATATATATCACTTGGGGGGCTTAGACAATAGACAATGTGTTATAAAATAGGGGTGTGAACACCTTCCTGTTATGGTAAGTGTTCTAACTAGATAAGGGCAGGGATAGGAGGGGAGGACGCGTGGGGGAATCATAGGGAGGGTACTGGAGGACTTTGGGTAGGACTCTGGAGGGAACTCTTGGGAGAACTCTTGGGCGAAGAGTGGGTACTACATTGAGTACTCACACAAAATTCCGGTGCTTGAATAGCTTAAGTCTGTTTCCTGCCACAGGTGTTCTTAGCGGTGGTTCATCAAGTTCAGACAAGTAGTAGCTTCCATTTCCAATCACCTTAGAGATAATAAATGGGCCAGACCACTTATTGTCAAATTTGCAACTCCACTGCTTGTGTAAAGTGGAATCATAGAGCAGTACTGGATCCCCTTGCAGTAATGGCTTAAGTCTAAAGCTATATGACTTGCAAAATGATTCCTTGTTCTGAAGTCTTATCTCTTTGAGTTTAGCAGCTGCTTGGGTAATATCAAGTTCATGGTGATCAAGCTGTTTGATGCTTGTAGTCAGTAGTTCTTCTGTACTCATTGTAGTTCTCCACTCTAGCATGTTCCAGGATGTTGAGTCAAGCTCTATGGGAAGAACACAATCATATCCATAAAGCAATTTGAATGGAGATAGACCTGTGCTGCGCTTTGTAGTGATTCTATCTGCCCAGAGTGCTAGATGAAGTTGTCTAGGCCACTGTAGTGTCATGTTCTTGCAGCTCTTAACTAGGGAGTTAAACACCGGGCCATGGCCCCATTCAACCATTCCATTGGCTTGTGGGTGATAAGCAGTGGTGAAAGAAATATTAATCTTGTATTGTGAGCAGAGTTCCTGGATCAAATATGAGGTCATTTCATCTTGGTCAGCAACAAACTGGCTGATGCAGCCAAATCTGCATATTATTTCTGCATGAATAAGTCTCCATATTGTGTGGCTTTTGTTATTGGATAGAGCTTGAGCTTCTACCCACCCACTCAGATCATCTCTGGCAACAACTAGGTACTTCTTGGTTCCAGCAGTTAGCATGTGGACCAGGTCAATTCCAACCATCTGCCATAGGCAAGGTGTGTAGGCAGGATGGAGTGGCTCCTCATATCTCTTGGTTGACCTTCTTTGGCAAATGTCACAAGATTCAACAAAGTTTTGGACATCATGATACAAATGCTCCCAGTAATATCTACTGGGAATAACATTGTAAGTGGCATCTCTGCCTCTATGACCACCAGGTCTTCCTTCATGAAGGCTTGACATAATAGTCAGTTGTTCCTGGGGCTCAACTATAGCCCTCCTTGGTGTCTGTCCAGGCTTTACTTGTTTGAATAGGAGGCCATCCTTTATGTAGATATGATGGGCCTTCTTCCTGAGCTTCTGAAATTGTGTGGGCTCATTCCTGGTGGCTTCTCTATGGTTCTCAGATAGTCTTGAATGGTGTTCCACGTAGAGTTGCTGGGCATCTTCACATGCAGTTGTTGGATTTGTTCATCAATTATGCCATCAAAGTCAGGGTCCATATCTTCATACAACTGTGGTCCCTTCCTGGAGAGTGCATTGGCCACAACATTTTTCTTGCCAGGGATATGTCTGACCTCAAAGTCAAACATTTTCAGCCATGCCATCCACCAATTTGTGGCATCATCAGGTAGATCAGGCTTGTTGATTGTTCCTATAGGTGGCTTGGCATCTACCTCCAGGACAAAATGTGTCATGTAGAGTTGTGACTTCAGCTTCCTCAGCATTTTCACTACTCCTAGTAGCTCTCACTTAATCTGTGAGTATCTTTGTTCTCTAGGAGATAAGAGACAGCTCTCATATCTGCAGGCATAGCAGTTGCCATCTTCATCATCTTGGCCAAGTAGTGCTCTAGCTCCTATAGGGCTTGCATCCACTGTCAAGATAGGTGGACATTCAGTGTTCTGATTTCAAGAGGTCTTAGAACCAGTGGAGATACTAAGGCCTCTTTTAGTAATTGCATGGCTGCCTCTTGCTCTTCTCCCCAGATAAATGGGGTATTCTTTCTCTGTAGTTGGTAGATTGATTCTGTTAACTCAGAAATCTTGGGATCCAGATCCTAAAGAACCCACAAGCTGCCACAAAGCCACAAGCATGTGTTAGGTTTGTGGGGGTAGGCCAGTTGCATATTTTTTGTGTCTTGGAGTCTCAAGGTGAACAACCAAAGGTGTTGCATTTTTGTATAACAATGGACATCTCTGATACACCAAAGCTGCTTTTCTCACCACTGATGGTGAGTTCAGCTTCTTCAATGGCTCCTAATAGGGCATAATTGTCTGAAATATGGTCATAGACAAATTTTCTAACTCCAGGCATAACTTCAGTTGTGTCCCAGAGTTTTGGTCCTTTGATGTGTATGTCATCAACAAAGACAGCAGGTTTCTTAGGTGCAAACTGGTAGAGCACATTCATCATGCATCTCTGGAACTGAGCTACAGAGTTTGTTACCCCTTGGCTGAGTCTTGTCATTCTTAACAGTCCAAATGGTGTCTGGAGTGCAAACATATCTCTTGATGTCTCATCTAGGGGGATCTGGTCATATCCTGAGTAGAGATCATATGTTGAGTGGATGGAGTGGCCACTAAAGCTCTCTGCAAAGTCATCAATAGATGGAGGTATTGCGGCACCTCTGATAGTGAAAGCATTTGCAGGTTGCATGTCTTGAACAAGTTGGAGCTTTCTGTTCTTCTTTTTGGTCACAAACCATCTGTTAGCATAAGGTCCATGGCAAGTTTCTAGGATACCAGCTTCAATCTTCTGCTTAAGTAGGTCATGCACATCAGCTTGGAGTCCTCTAGGCAGTGGGTAAGGCTTAAATGAACAGGGTGTGTGGGGCACTGTATGAATCTTAATAGGTTTTTCAACCAATGTCTTTTGGAGTCCCATCTCCTTGTTGTTATATGAGAAAACCTTATCATGTCTTTTCAGGGTTTCTTCAAATAATAAGATCTCCTCCAGTGTAAGGTTTCCATCACCAATGATACGTTGCTTAAGTCTCTCAGGTGTAAGTTGTATATCTTCTGGTGTTCCTTCTGGTGGTCTGATGTAATCAGCAGGTTGAATTCCATCAGTTAAAGGTGTATGTGATGGTCTAATCTTCTGTTCTACTGTCTTGTATTTTGTGCAAACCATAGCTGTCTGCACCTGTATACCTAATGAGCAGCTCCAACTGTTGGGGTGCATATTGTCAGGCTCCTCATCTTCTTCTATAACAAGATGTGTCTTCTGGCAAGCAGTATGTGTTCTCTTATTGTTGGGTGTTACCCCACAGAACATTGACTGTAGTCCTGGGTTTAATCCTTGTATAGTGTACCACACTGAACCATCAGAGTAATTGGTAGTTGTAGCCTTAGTACTGGTCTCCCATGGTCTGCCTAGCAGAAGGTTAATATTTGCCTTTTGGCAGATAAAGAGGGGAAGCCAGACCTTGATTCCTTGTACCTCAATAGGGAACTTGTGCACTACACCATAAGGTGGACTATATCCTGAGTTTACATCAGTCATGTTCCATCCAATATCTCTATGAATAGGCTGTAGCTCCTTGCTGCTAAGTGTCTTCCAGAAGTCTAGCAGCATAATGCAAATATTTGAAACACTGTCAATATGGCAGTCAACAGGGTCATCATATATATACCCTTTCACCACAGCAGTTGCAACTGAGTAAAAGGTCTTATATTTGGTAGTGTTGTCATCCTCTTGGTGGTCTTCATGGTTTGTCTGGATTATATGGGTGTCCATAAGTTCAACAGCTTGTCTTCTTGTTCTAAGCTGCTCATCAAAGGTCTTCCTAACACACGGTGATACACTCATGATTTCTCCAACCAACAAAGTGAGGTTCTGCTTCAGCAGCTTCTCAGTAATCAGTTGAAGACTTGAGTAGCCTGCTATCTTTGAGGTCATCTGAAAGTGAGGCAATGGGTCTTGGGTGGGCAGTATTCTAGGCCACTTGTCAATGATAACCTCAGGCACTTCAAACTGTGGTCTTCTAAGGATGGGCTTGACAGGTTCTTCAGGAAGGTGTCTCTAGGTAGCAAAGGTGTCTGCTTCCTAATTCCTGTTATCAGGGCTGCTTGGACTCACTGTATGAGTCTCAATAGGGGCATCAACAGTAATCTTTCTAGTTGCTGAGTCAGAATTCTGGAAGAGGGCTCTCATTCCGCCTCTTTGGATATCAGTGGGAATCCTTTTTCCTTCCTTATTAGCAAGCATTCCATCAGCATCGGACTGTACTGTTCCTTCTCTTAGTAGCTGACTAAGTTCTGAGCATTCTTGTCTTTCATGCTGAGTAGAGTCATACTAAATGTAGTGTCTGGGCAATGGTCTTTGGCCCTCAGTAGCTACCTCAGCTGAGCCATTAATCTTGAGGGCTAGCTTTTGTAGCTGTTCAGCAAGTTGGTCAATTCTGCTGGTAGTGTAGGTCTGATAGTCAGCAACAGCACTCTTTGGCTCCTTGGTTGACTGGTCTGGCAGATTAGATGTTAGGAGTCTTATAAAGGTAGAAGTTCGCTTTGCCTCTAGGAGTACACATTTCATCTCTGCAAAGCAAGGAACATCAGACTTGTCATCCTTGGCTGCATGTAAGTCAACTTTCCTTGCCAAGTCCTGGGGAAGCCCTTGTGCAAGGTAAAGTGCCATGGTAAGCTCAGTTATAGCCTGGGACTTTAGGAGTGGCTTGGCCATATCTACATACTGTTGAATGAGCTCTTCAAGTGGTAGCCTGGAGAGTCCTGTCCTTCCAAAGTGTCTAAGGTCTTCAATTCCATAGTATATCTGGTATCTATCATACTTGGTCTGTAGATAGGTCTTCATTAAGCCCCAGTCAGTAAGAATATCTCCTTGTCTGAGAAGCTTAGTGGTAATATCATTGGTGCAGTAGTAGGGGAAGTCTTCAGCCATTTCTTGTTTGGATAGGCTGCACATCTTGCAGAGCTTCTCCCATTGAATATGAAGCTTTCCACATTCTTTCCATCAAACTGTGGGGCTTCATGTGAGAGTAGTAATGGCATAGAGCTCATTTTGGGTAGGTAGGTTGGAGTTGCACTCTTGATAATATCAGTAGTCTCTTTTCAATAGGTGGGTAACAGCTCAAATCTTCAGGTAAATCTAGTTGGGTCCTAGAGAGTTTGTATGAACCCCCCATGTTACGTGCCAAATATGTGGTGGTGTATAAGTCCAAAGGGCAAAATACAGCCAATGCTTCTCATGTGTGAATGTGTGTGGGGTGTTCACTGGGTGCAATAACCTCTGGAAAAGCTTGCTAGGTATACTGGGTCTTTTGTCTAATCTAATGTGAAGGGGGATAAAGCCTCAAGCTTGTCATGGGAAAACTATTGAACTACAATCCCCAACTTAGTTGGCATTGTGGTGGTGTAGAGGTACTCCTTGGAGAAGCTACACAACTCAAGGTGTGTGAGGTGTCTGATGGGCGCAATAACCTGTGTCTAAACTGCATATGTTTTTGTCAATATATTACTATGGTAAAAGCTCCTGCTTCTCTAGCTTCCTAGGTGCTCTAAGTGTCTCCAAAGGCCTCTGTATGTCATGTGCACTACCCTGAAAAGCTCCTTGATGGCAGGTCTGAGATGTACTCTTGAAGGCAGGTGCAGTGATCAACTGCTAATCACTAAGGTAGAAGTGTTACTGATAGAAGGGATGCTTTATTGATGCGGGATTGCTTTCCCTTAAATACTTTTCCTGATTGCCAAGTGATTACTAATGACAAGGTTCTAGAAGATTCTAGGTATCAGTGGAATTCTTGATGTCATCACTATGAGCTAAAAATATACCAAGAATGCCCTGGAAGGTTCTAAAAGTCACAGCACATTCTACCAATCAGGAATCAGTAGTCTGAAACCTGTGCAACATAGAAATACCATATATGGTATTGAAATGGTAGGGATGGTAACACAGACCTAGGTCATGTATCATGGGTACTGATGTGGGTAGTTGTCTTATTTAGATACATATACTGATCACAAAGCTGAATAACATCTGGGATAACTAATGCTAGTAACTAATCAGGGTAAGCATTATACGGTGATAATACTGATAATATGGACAAAAGAAGAATGGGATACTACTGATAAGATAAAATATGGATAAGTATATCATAATGACTATATGAATAAACTTGTCTGTGGGAGGTATGTTTACCCTACCACAGCATCTTAACAAAAGTTTATAATGGCTTCAATGTCCTTTGAGATGACAGTGTACTAAAGCTTCCAAAGTTAAAACAGCTGTAAACTCCACCAACAGGGACTTGATAGGAATGCAGCTTTAAACAATAGTTACAAAGACTGAAAAGCATCTTTGCCTGTACAAGAACAAACTTGGGAAAACAATCAAATATAATAAAATATACCTACTCTGAGTATTCCTCACAAGTAGTGCCTCCAAGGTCAGTTGGCTCTCAGTGCAGTTTCCTGGGAGTATTGTCAGGTCTGAGTCAGAAAGTAGTGGTATTAGATAGTGGTGATCTCACTAATCAATAAGTTGGAAAATTGGAAGAGGGATGATATATTTTAAGGGATAGCCTCACCTATATACTTTTTTGCTGCACAAATTCTTGCTAGAAATACTTTCTGGAAGTTTCCAGAAGGCAGTAGATAGCCAATCATGTCATTGTGTACTAAAAATAGCTCAAATTCTTGGCGGATTGTTCTGTGAGACATAGTAGCACCTAGCCAATCAGATAGTGTTAATATGAATCCTCTGTGTCATGTAGTTACCTCATATGGTAGTAGGATAGGAGGGTTATGAAACCAGGATGGTCACATGACATAGGCACTGTTGGGGGTACTTGCCTTATATGATTACTATCTTATCTTGGCATCTTGGCAAGGAATAGGAATTGCTTGTGCAATAGGTTAATAGTGACAAGTAGTTTGCCAGGTTGCATAGTAATAATCACATAGACAGATAGAAAATATTGCAATTTGGGATGATACTAATATAGGGGGGGTAATCCTTCTTAGGGAAGTGAGCGTATGGGAATGAGCACATCTACCTGTGGGTGTCACTGTGACCCCACTACACTGGTGTCTCAAGCAGAGAGATTATGAGCAAAAGAAGCCTGATAATGGAAATGCTGCAACAACTGAAGATAGACTATTCAAATCTTCACTAAATATGATCACATACAAGGATTCTCAGACGTGATATATTGACTATGAAGCATTTCAACACTTGACATACCAAAAAGAACTTTTTACCTGATATTAAGAAACATCAATTAGGAAGGTTTTCATGGAAGATGATTGAACACTTGATGCAGTGGGAGAAGGAACTATTCAAGTAAGCCTTAGAGGCAGTGAAGAAAGCCATGCATCAACCTTTAAAGCGGTACTCTATGTACCAGAGATTGTCAAGGACCTACTATCAGTAAGCAAGGCCACAGTAGAAGAACACAGTTTCAGCTTTGGCAATTCTGGATGCAAGATCACTAATCAAGGTGGTGCCCATGTTGCTTTTGGTATCACAGATCAGAATCTATACAAGTTGAATTATATTCTATCATATATGGAAGCCAATAGAGTAGCTTAAACAAGGAAATGCTAATACTCTGGCACAGGAGATTTGGACACATCAATTCTGATTATTTGCGCAAAATGATCAAAGATCAGCTAATTTCCAGAGTAAAAATTGATCCCCCAGCTAGTTTGGAGCACTGTGAAGCCTGCATATATGGGGAAAAAGCCAGACAGCTGTTCAAGAGCTCTGGGTTAATCAAAACTAAAAAAATTAGATCTAACTCACTTAGATCTGTGTGGACCTATGCAAAATGCATCCTTAGGTGCAATGCAGTATTTATTACTTTTATTGATGATTATACAAGATACATTTGGTTTTACTCCACACAGAGAAAGGAAGATGCTCTGTCTAAGCTCAGGGAGTTCAAAGCCATTGTGGAGAGAGAAACTGATGAAAAAATCAAGAAAATACAATCTAACAATGGTGAAGAATATATTTCAAAACTCTTCATCCACTTCAGCAAAATTCTTGGAATAAAGCAAGGGACTACTGTCTCATACTCTGTGGTAATGGAAAGTATTCCATTCCTACAATATCCCAAAACCAATATTGCATGAATTTCTTTATTTTGATTATGCTATTGTAACACACAGTTGAAAGATCAAGAATTTTCAACTTTGAAGGCCAAATACTCCATACCCTGACAAGCAATACACCCAAGAATATTATGTCATACAGAACACGCAGTATCCAACACATTCTTCAATTTACAGCTCATTTGAAGCAGTACTTAAGGAGTTATGACCAAAAGAGTCCAATTATTATATGTAATAGGCCACTATTGCCAGGATTACTATGGTGACTTTGATCACATGTAACTTTTGAACCAGCCAATCAATTCATGTGAAATCTTCAAAGGTGCTGCACCTATGTCTGATCTGCACCACTGCAAATTTTAGCTTTGTATTATGTGTATTGCTTGTGCAATTGCCCAAAAATTTTGATCCTTCAGAAATCTCATATATATGACTTCCCCAGCTGAAAAATAAAGGAGAGCCTCTCTTTCCAGAATCTCCGCGCTACAGTTACAAGTTTAAAGGTTACAAGAATTACCCTACATCACTTGCACTGTTGAGTATTCTGACTTTGATTGGTACTACATTGGTAAAGAGACTGCAAAGCTCACATAAATCAAATCTAAGTTCTACAAGAAACTACCACTTTCTGTTGGAAAAGTCCCCTCTAAGAAACCCCTTTAAGAAACCCTATCACTCTAAAGAAGCCCCTTTAGGCACCCCTTTAATGTAAAGTCCACTTGAGAGACCACTACAAGAAGCCCCTTTACTCTAAAGACCCCTTTAGAAACTTCTACAACACACCCCTTTAGGTTAAAAGGGAGGTTAGAGTTTTCCATATTATGAAATATCATCTCAGAAAGGAAAGCGACTTCCAAATAAGGAAAAGTTACTTTAAAAGTAAATTAGCCCATTAGTCAACAGAAGGTCAGAACACTGCAATAGAAGTAAGAAACACTACCTATAGTATATTTTGAGCCTAAGATTGAGGATATTAGTGAAAGTTATATCTTATATTGGTATATCAAACACCCAATAAACTATTTCAGTATTAGCATACTGGAAGTTGTTGTATATTGTTGATTAGTCTCTACATTGTAGAACAAGACCCAAAATAATCATAATACAACACAACAACTCCCCACAGCAAAATGAAGTAGCAGCGCATGCAAACAGATCAATAACTGATATGTCAAGATCTATGATCTATGATCAAAAATTATCCTATAGTTTTTGGTTGGAATCAGTTGCTAAAGATGTATATATTAGAAATAGAAGTTATAACAGAGTACTTTGTGATTCTACTCCATCTGAAGCATGGTATGGATACAGATTAAGTGCAAAGCATCTATGAATATTTGGGTGTACAGCATATGCTAAGAAACTGCCCCAAAATTAGTCAAAATATAAGCTAAAAAGTGTAAAATGCATGTTTTTGGGCTACCAAATGAGAGTAAAGCATACAGACCCTAAAATACCAAAGTAAAGAGGCTTATCAAGTCCAGGGATGTGTTTTTTGATGAAAGCTCAAAATGTTTACAAAACATGACATCAGATGATGACAAATATTTGATCTCAAGTCCACCAATTTCAGGGATTGAATCAGACCAAAATAAAGAGATTTTTTTCACTCCATAGGACTCTACAACCATGGTTTAGCCTGAAGCAGTGCCCAGGAATATCCCAGAAGTGATCTCCTCAGTATCAAATGCCAGGAGATCCAATTCAACAAGAAATAGCCCAAATTACTATATCAATCAGGGAACAAACTTAGCCTATACCTATTCTGTCCATATTGATGAGCCCAACTGCAAAATAGGCCCTAAATAGCCCTCAGACAAAGTATTGGAGATCTGTAATGACTGAAGAAAAACAGGCCCTCAAGGAAAAACAAACTTGGGACTTGGCCAAATTACCAATCAACCAAAAATCAATTAGATGCAGATGGGTTTTTAGGACAAAATAAAAGGCTGATAGTCCAACTGAAATATACAAAGCAAGACTTGTGGCCACAGAATACTCTGAAACAGAAGGATTTGACTATACTGAGACCTTTGCACTGGAAGCTAAGTTTAACTCCATCTGATTGATATTGGTTATTGCAGCCAAATACAAGTCTTTTATGCATCAAATGGATGTAAAAACTGCATTTCTCAAAGAAGAACTTGATGAGGATATGTATATGGACCAGCCTGATGGGTTTGTTGATCAAGATAGCCCCTATTTGGTCTGCAAGCTTAAAAAGCTTCTGTATGGTCTTAAACAGTCACCAAAAGCCTGGAATTGTAAGAAAGATTCTTATTTGGAACTTTTGAGCTTCAAAAGGAGTAAAGATGACTATAGTATATACTATAGGCCAGGTAGAGCAAATCTAGTACTATTAGCTCTATATGTGGATGATCTGATTATAGCCACCAATAACTTAGAAACATTGGAAGAGACCAAATTTGGCCTATCCAAGGAGCTCAAGATGTTGAATCTAGGAGAACTCAGTTGCAACCTAGGGATTAAGTTCTCCATAGACAGAAGTACCCAGACTATCATGCTAAGCAAGTCCAAGCATATTCAAGATATGCTAAAGTAGTACCAAAAGGGAGGCTGTAAACTGGCTGCTACGCAATGGAGACAAACCTTAACTTGGTCAAAACTCAACAATATCAAGAAAGCTTTGTGCAATCTGAAAGCCCTGACTTTCCTTATCAATCTATAGTCAGCAGTCTGATGTATAGCATGCTCTGAACACATTCATATATCTCATATTCAGTGGGAGCTGTCAGCCAACATAATCAGAACTATGCATCTGGTCATATTGCAGCAGCTAAGTGGATTTTTAGATACCTAAAAGGAATTGCCAATATCTACTTAAGATACATTTATAAGGATTCAGAACAGAGTCTTGTGGGATACTCTGATGCTGATTAGGGACAAAGTTTGGAAGACAGATGATTCACCACAGAATACACCTTTCTTTACTGTAAAGGAGCAATTTCATGGAATTCAAGAAAGCAACCAACCATAGCACTTTCTACCACAGAGACAGAGTATATGGCAGCATGTGAAGCTACAAAAGAAGCAATGTGGTTACATAAGCTTGACAGACTTATGCCTATGTCAAAAAGCATTTATTACTCTATTTCCGGATAATTAGGATGTACACAATTAGGTAGGAATCCAACTTTTATGCTAAAGCTAAGCACATAGATATGAGACATCATTTAATATGTGAGGCTATATAGAATAGACTTGTTTCATTGTGCCATTGATCATAGTACCAGAAAGTGCTGTATATTTTGTTATTAATTTGATATTTTAGGGTCATATGGATGTCAATTTTGATCCCAAATTGGCACTGTATGGCACCATCAGGCATGATCAGGCACCATCTGGTATGCTATGGCACTATTGGGCACTATGATCAGCTGGAATGATGGAACAAGTCCAATAACTCAATTAGCTTAGTTTACACTTCTTCAGATGAAATGATTTCAGACATATTTACCAAACCATTTGCTGGAGACAAGTTTGAATATAAGCTTGATACTAGAACTAGTCAGTATGAACATTTAGCTGAGTGGGAGTGTTGTAAAAGTCTGTAATTCCATGTATATATTCACCTAACTTAGTCACTTAGATCATGACCTTCAAATCCTAGAGAATACTGACCAAATTCCTTGTTGGAATTTACTTGGAATATTTTCACCAAAATACCAGGTACCCAGATCATAAAACTATCAAGGTTGTCCAAACTGCCCCAAACTTTGCACACATGATCTTGGGACCTTCTTTAGCCTATTCTACATTGCATTTATGCCAAGAACATGTACAAGTATAAATGATACTTTTACATTCAATAAATCATTAAGTGAAAACCACACAATCTACTTTTCCTCCCAATCACTTCCAATATCTACAAGATTCTTACAACAGAAATGAGGTAGGAACCAGTTCATCTCTTGTCAAACTTCTAACTCCATTGTTTGTCCAAACTGGAATCATAGAGTATTACTGGGTCTCCTAGTGATAGTGGCTTTGGTCTTACTGAGTGTGACTTGTCAAATGGCTCTTTGTTCTTCAGTCATGTATCCTTAAGTTGGTCAGCAACTCTGTTGATATTTAGTTCATGGTGATCAAGTTGCTGTGTATGAGTGGCTAGGAGATCTGCAGTCTGCCTATTGGGTTTCCAATCCAAAGAGTCCAAGTGACTGTGTCTAACTCAACTGGTAGTATGCAGTCATGTCAATAGAGTAGCTTAAATGGCAAAAATCCAGTTGTTCTCTTGGTACTAATTTTATTGGCTCAGTGTGCAAGACGTAATTGCTGTGGCCACAGTGTTGTATTATTCTCACAGGTCTTGACAAGAGAATTTACTAGTGGTTCATGTCCACTCTCTACAATTCCATTGGCTTGAGGATGGTAAGCTATAGCAAAAGCAATGTGCATCTTGTACTTTGAGCATAACTCCTGAATCACCAAGGATGTCATCTCTCCTCTGTCAGAAACAAACTTTTGGATGCAGCCAAATCTGCAGATAATGGCTTCATGTATAAATCTCTATACAGTATGGCTCTTGTTGTTGGGCAAGGCTTGTGGTTCTGCCCATCTACTGAGGTCATCTCTAGCATCAACTAGGTACTTCTTTGATCCAGCTGTTGGCATATGGACAAGGTCAATACCAACCTTTTGCCATAGACAGATTGTGTAAGTAAGATGCAATGGCTGTTCATAATGCTTAGAGGATCTTTCTGGCAGGCTACACATGACTCAACAAAGTGTTGGATACCATAGTACATGTTTCCCCAGTAGTACCTCTGAGCTGTGGTATTGTAGGTGGCATCTCATCCTCAATGTCCTTCTGGTTCTCATTGGTGGATACTTGTCATGATGTTCAGTTGCACTTGTGGGGTAGTGACCACTCTTCTTGGCTTAATTCCATGCTTCACTTGTTTAAAGAGCAGATCATCTTTGAGATAGTAGTGGTGTGCCTTCTTTCTGAGCTTTCTAGACTCATAACTTTCCATCTAACTAGGTTTCTTGAGTGGCCTTAGATATTCTTTGATCAGGCTCAAGGTAGTTCTCTCTTGGTCTTTGATGGCAATCTGTTGATCTCTGCATCATTCATATCATCAAAGTGAGGGTCCAAGTCTTCAAATAATTGTGATCCCTTCCTGGAGAGTGCATCAGCCACAACAGCTGTCTTGCCAGGGATATGTCTGACCTCAAAGTCAAACACTTTGAGCCATGCCATCCATTGCTTTGTGGCATCATCAGGTAGATCAGGCTTGTTCATCATTCCTATATGTGGCTTGGCATCTGTCTCCAGGATGAAATGTGTCATGTATAGCTGTGACTTCAGCTTCCTCAGCATCTTCACAACTCCTAGTAACACTCACTTAATCTGTGAGTATCTATGTTCTCTAGGAGGGGATAGGCTGCTCTCATATCTGCAGGCATAGAAGTTGCCATCTTGATCATCTTGGCCAAGCAGTGCACCAGCTCCTATAGGGCTTGCATCAACTGCCAAAATAGGTGGTCATTCAGTGTTCTAATAGTTAAGAGGTCTTAGGACCAGTGGAGATACTAAGGCCTCTTTGAGTAATTGCATGGCTTCTTGTTCTTCTCCCCAGATAAATGGGGTATTCTTTCACTGTAGTTAGTAGAATGGTACTGCTATCTTAGAAAACTCTGGGATCCAGATCATAAAGAGTGCACAAGCTGCCACAAAGCCACAAGCTTGTTTTATGTTTGTGGGGGTAGGTCAGTTCCATATATTTTGTGTCTTAGAGTCTCCAGGTGAACAACCAAGGGTGTTGCATTTTTGTCCAGCAATGGATATCTCTGATACACCAAAGCTCCTTTTCTCACCACTGATGGTGAGTTGAGCTTCTTCAATGGCTCCTAATATGGCATTATTGTCTGAAATACGGTCATAGATAAACTTTCTTACTCCAGGCATAACTTCAGTGGTGTCCCAGAACTTTGGTCCTTTGATGCCTATGTCATCAACAAAGACAGCAGGTCTCACAGGTATAAGCTGGTACAGCACACATACCATGCATCTCTGGAATGGAGCCACAGAGTTTGTAGCCCCTTGGCTAAGTCTTGTTATCTTTAACAGTCCAAATGGTGTCTGTAGTGCAATCATATCTCTTGATGTCTCATCTAGGGGGATCTGATCAAATCCTGAGTAGAGATCATATGTTGAGTAGATGGAGTGACCATCAAAGCTCTCTGCAAAATCATCATTAGATGGAGGTATTGCAGCATCTCTGATAGTGACAGTATTTGCAGGTTGCATGTCTTGCATGAATTGGAGCTTTCCATTTTTCTTTCTGGTCACAAACCATTCGTAAGCATGACTCCCTGTGGTAATGGAAAGTATTCCATTACTACAAAATCTCTAAACCAATATTGCACTCATTTCTTTATTTTGCTTTTTGCTATTGTAACACACAAGTGAGAGATCAAGAATTTCCAACCTTGAAGGACAAATGCTCCAGACCCTGACAAGTAATCCACCCAAGAATATTATGTCATACAGAACACATAGTAGTCAATACATGTTTCATATTACAGCTCATTTGAAGCAGTACTTAAGGAGTTATGACCAAAAGAGTCCAGTTATTAAATAGACTTGTTCCGTTGGATAGTGCCACATTGAGCCATGAGTGCCAAATGATGCCATAGTGTGCCAGAGAGGCCAAGTGAGCCTCTACCTGGCCACAGAGTGTGAAACATAGCTCTGCATCTTCATGCAAAGCATCCCCTGTGTTTCACCCATTGTGTTGGAGAAAATCCATTTTTTGACCTTTTTTTTTGGATCAATGTTGTGAAGGATGTGTTAGAGCACAAAAGAATTGAAGATATGCATCTGGTACTCAATACCCATGGCACTCTGAATCTAGCTCCTGTAGCTTGTATCATGTCACAAAAATGAATGGCACTATCTTGGTCCACTGGTACTATCTGGCACTATAAGTGCTTTGTATTGATCTTACTTTAGGTCTAATATTTAAATATAGTGCCAGATAGTACCAGTGGACCAAGATAGTGCCATTCATTTTTGTGACATGATACAAGCTACAGGATCTAGATTCAGAGTGCCATGGGTAATGAGTACCAGATGCATATCTTCAGCTCTCCTGTGCTCTTGCACATTCTGAGCTACATTGATCCACAAAAAAAGGTCAAAAAATGGATTTTCTCCTGCGCAGTGGGTGAAACACAGGGGCTGCTTTACATGAAGATGCAGTGCTATGTTTCACACTCTGTGGCCAAGTATAGGCTCACTTTACCTCTCTGGCACACTATGGTATCATTTGGCACTCATGGCTCAATGTGGCACTATCCAACGGAACAAGTCTTATATACTATGCCTTATTGCTAGGATTACTATGGTGACTTTGATTGCGTGTACCTTTGAATCAGCCAATCAAATCACGTGAAATTTTTACAGGTGCTGCACCTATGTCCAATCTAAGCGACTGCAAAATTTTATCTATGCATCATGTGTATTGCTTGTGCAATTGCCCAAAAAATTTGATCCTTCAGAATTTTGACATATATGACTTCCCCAGCTGAAAATAAAGAGAGAGCCTCTCTTTCCAGAATCTCCACCCTACAATTACAAGTTTAAAGGTTATAAGACTTCCCCTGCATCACTTGCACTGTTGAGTATTCTGACTTTGATTGGTACTACGTCAGTAAAGAGACTGCAAAGCTCACAAGAATTCAATCTAAGTTCTACAAGAAACTACCACTTTTCTGTTGGAATAGTCCCCTGTAAGAAACCCCTTTACTCCAAAGACACCCCTTCAGACACCCCTTTAGTCTAAAGACCCCCGTAGAGACCCCTTTATGAAACCCCATTTCTCTAAAGAAGCCCCTTTAGGCACCCCATTAGTGTCAAGTCCACTCTAGAGACCACTACAAGAAGCCCCTTTACTCTAAAGACACCCCTTTAGGTCTAAAGACCCCTTTAGAGACTTCTACAACACACCCCTTTAGGTTAAAGGGGAGTCCAGAGTTTCCATATTAGCAAATATTTTCTCAGAAAGGAAAGTGACTTGCAAATAAGAAAAAGCTTCTATAAAGGAAATAAGTCCATTAGTCAACAGAAGGTCAGAACACTGCTGTAGAAGTGATAAACACTGCCTACAGTATATTTTGAGCCAAAGATTGAGGTAATTAGTGAAAGTTATATCCTCTATTGGTATATCAAACTCCCAATAAACTATTTCAGTATTAGGATACTGCAAGTAGTTGTATATTGTAGATTAGCCTCTACATTGTAGAACAAGCCCCAAACTAATCATAATACAACACAACATCCCATGGCAAGGCTCTAGGATACCAGCATCAATCTTCTTCTTCAGTAGATCATGTACATCAGCTTGGAGTCCTCTGTGCAGTGGGTAAGGCTTATATAACCAAGGTGTGTGTGGCACTGTATAAGTCTTGATAGGTTTTTCAATCACTGTCTTTAAGAGCCCCATCTCCTTGGCATTAAATGAGAAAACCTTATCATGCCTTTTCAGGATGTCTTCAAATAAAAAATTCTCCTCTGGTGTTAGGTTTTCATTACCAATAATAAGTTGCGTAAGTCTTGCAGGTGCAAGTGGTATATCTTCTGGTGTTTTTTCTGGTGGTCTGATGTTATCAGCATTTTAAGATCCATTAGTCAAAGGTGTAGGTGATGGTCTAATCTTCTGTTCAACTGTCTTGTATTTTGTTTGAACTATGGCTGTCTACTCCAATATACCTAATGAGCAGCTCCAAGTGTTGGGGTGTTCATTGTTGGGCTCCTCATCTTCTTCTATAACAAGATGCATCTTCTTGCAAGCATAAGTGTCCTCTTATTGTTGGGTGTTACACCACAGAACATTGACTGTAGCCCTGAGTTTGATTCTAGTATAGTGTACCACACTGAACCATCAGAGTAATTGGTAGTTGTAGCCTTAGTACAGGTCTCCCATGGTCTGCCTAGCAGAATGTTAATATTTGCCTTTTGGCAGATAAAGGGGGGAAGCCAGATCTTGATTCCTTGTACCTCAATAGGGAACTTGTGCACTACACCATAAGGTGGGCTAGATCCTGAGTTTGCATCAGTCATGTTCCATCCAATATCTCTATCAATAGGCTGTAGCTCCTTGCTGCTAAGTGTCTTCCAGAAGTCTAGCAGCATAATGCAAATATTTGAAACACTGTCAATATGGCAGTCAACAGGGTCTTCATATACTTTCCTTTCAGCACAGCAGTTGCTACTGAGTAAAACGTCTAATATGCAGTAGTATTGTCATCCTTTGGAGGTCTTCATGGCTTGTCTGAATTGTATGGGTGTCCATATGTTCAATGGCTTGCTGTCTTGTTCTAAGCTGCTCATTAAAGGTTTTCCTAACAGATGGGGATACACTCATGATTTCTCCAACCAATAAAGTAAGGTTCTGCTTCAGCAGCTTCTTGGTGACCAGCTGAGGGCTTGAGTAGCTTGCTGTCTGTGAAGTCATCAAAAAGTGAGACAATGGATCTTGAGTGGGCAGTACCCAAGGCCTTTTGTCAATGATAACTTCAAGCTCTTCATATTGGGATCTTCTAAGGATGGGTTTGTCAAGTTCTTCAGGAAGGTGTTTTTTGGTAGCAAAGGCATTAACTTTGTATTGTCTGTTGTCAGGGCTGCCTGGATATATTGTATAAGTCCCAATAGAGGCATGAATAGTAATCTTACTAGTTGCTGAGTCAGATTTCTGGAAAAGAGCTCTCAACCCTCCTCTTCAGAAACTGGTGGGTACCCTTCTGTGGTAATGGAAAGTATTCCATTACTACAATATCTCAAAACCAATATTGCACGCATTTCTTTATTTTGCTTTTCCTATTATAACACACAGCTGAAAGATCAAGATTTTACAACTTTGAAGGACAAATACTCCAGACCCTGACAAGCAATCCACCCAAGAACATTATGTTGTACAGAACATGTAGTAGTTAACACATGTTTCAAATTACAGCTCATTTGAAGCAGTACTTAAGGAGTTATGACCAAGAGAGTCCAATTGTTATAAGCTAGGCCACTATTGCTAGGATTACTATGGTGACTTTGATCGCGTGTAACTTTTGAACCAGCCAATCAAATCACATGAAGCTTTCATAGTTGCTGCACCTATGTCCAATCTGCATCACTTGTACTGTTGAGTATTCTGACTCTGATTGGTACTACATCATTAAAGAGACTGCAAAGATCACAAGAATCCAATCAAAGTTCTACAAGAAACTACCACTTTTCTGTTGGAAAAGTCCCCTCTAAGAAACCCCTTTACTCTGAAGACACCCCTTTAGACACCCCTTTAGGTCTAAAGACCCCTTTAGAGACTTCTACAACACACCCCTTTAGGTTAAAGGGGAGTTCAGAATTTCCATACTAGCAAATACTTTCTCTGAAAGGAAAGTGACTTGCAAATAAGAAAAAGCTACTATAAAGGAAATAAGCCCATTAGTCAACAGAAGGTCAGAACACTGCTGTAGAAGTGATAAACACTGCCTACAGTATATTTTGAGCCAAAGATTGAGGTAACTAGTGAAAGTTATATCCTCTATTGGTATATCAAACTCCCAATAAACTATTTCAGTATTAGGATACTGCAAGTAGTTGTATATTGTTGATTAGCCTCTGCATTGTAGAACAAGCCCCAAACTAATCATAATACAACACAACACTTCTTCCTTCCCTGCCAGCAAGTATTCAATCAGCTTCAAACTGTACAGCTCCTTCTCTAAGTAGCTGACTAAGCTCTGAGCATTCTCTTCTGGCATGCTGAATAGAGTCACACCATATGCAATGTCTGGGCAAAGGTCTTTGGCTCTCAGTAGCTACTTCAGCTGAGCCATTGATCTTGATGGCTCAGCTGAAGATGCTGTTCAGCAAGTTGGTCAGTTCTGTCAGTAGTTTAGGTTTGATTGTCAGCAACAGCACTCCTTGGCTTCTTGGTTGACTGGCCTGGCAGATTAGACTTCAAAAGTCTCATAAAGGTGGCAGTCTGCTTTGCCTCTTGGAGAACATGTTTCATCTCTGCAAAGCATGGAATGCAAGACTTGTCATCCTTGGCTGCCTGTATTTCAGCTTTCCTTGCCAAGCTGTGAAAAAGCCCTTGTGTAAGGTAAAGTGTCATGGTAAGCTCAGTTATAGCCTGGGACTCTAGGAGTGGGTTGGCCATGTCTTCATACTGTTGAATGAACTCTTCAAGTGGTAGCTTGGAAAGTCCAGTCCTTTCAAAGTGTCTGACATCTTCAGTTCCATTGTTTATCTGGTGTCTACCCTACTTGGTTGGTAGATAGGTCTTCATTAAGGTCCAGTCAGTGAGAATGTCTCCTTGTCTGAGAAGCTTAGTGGTAATATTATTGGTGCAGTAGTAGGGGAAGTCTTTGCCATTTCTTGTTCAGATAGGCTGCACATCTTGCAGAGCTTCTCCCATTGAATATGAAGCTTTCCACATTCTTTCCATCAAACTGTGGGGCTCCATGTGAGAGTAGTAATGGCATAGAGCTCATTTTGGGTAGGTAGGTTGGAGTTGTACTCTTGATAATATTGGTAGTTTCTTTTCAACAAGTGGATAAAAGCTCAAATCTTCTGGTAAATCTTGTTGGGTCCTAGAGAGCCTTTATGAACCCCCCCCCCTCACATTGAATGCCAAAAATGTTGTGGTGTATAGGTCAGGGGAGAGATACATCCTACACTTCTCAAGTGTGTCGTGTGTGGGGTGTTCACTGGGTGCAATAACCTCTGGCAAAAGCTTGCTTGGAATACTTGGGGTTTGTCTCTGATTTAATGTGATGGGGAATAAAGCTACATGCTTGTCAAGGAAAAACTATTGAGCTACAGTCCCCAACTTGGTTGGTGTCTTAACAAAAGTATGTGCTGGGCTCAGTGTCCTTTGAGATGACAATGTACTAAAGCTTCCAAAGTCAAAACAACTGTAAACTCCACCAGCAGGGACTTGATAAGAATTCAACTGTGGTCAATAGTTACAAAGACACAACAGTATCTTTGCCTGCACAAGAACAACTTGGGAATGAATCAAATATAATAAAAGATATCTACTCTGAGTTTTCCTCACACGCAGTACCTCCAAGGTCAGTTGGCTGTCAGCACAGTTTCCTGAGAGTGTCCTGTAGTCTGGGATTGAAAGCTCAGGTAGCAGCAGGTAGCAGTGATCATACTAATCAACAAGTGGATATATTGATAAAAGGGATGATGATTTATTGTTGAGGGATTGCTTCCCTTATATACTTTACTCACTGGCTAGGTGATTACTGATCATGGTGTTCCAGAATGTTTTGAAGATCAATAGAAATCTTAATGCAATCAGAATGAGCTAAGAGTATTCCAAGTAGGTGCTGGAAGGTTCTAAGAAGCACAGCACATCCAACCAGTCAGGAATCAATACTTGCCTATGTAACATAGGGATACCATATATGGTAAAGAAGTGGTAGGGATGGTGACACATTTTGACCATGTGTCACAGGTACTGGCGCTGGTACTTGCCTAATATAGAAGCACTTGCAGCTAGTAATTATACATAAAGTGAGGGATAACTTATGCAATAAGGTAAGCAGGTGTGATAGTCAGCCAGCTTATGAGATAGTACTAATCAAGTAAGACTAATGGGATAAAACTAAGATCAATGTAGTAGAGAAATAGGGAAGTAGAAAATATGGGAATGGGCACATTTGTTAGTGGGTGTCACTGTGACCCCACAACATCCAACCAATCAGGAATCAATTCTGCCTATGTAACATAGGGATACCATATATGTTAAAGAAATGGTATAAATGGTGACACATTTTGACCATGTGTCACAGGTACTGGCGCTGGTACTTGCCTAATTTAGAAGCACTTACAGCTAGTAATCTTATGCAAAGTGATGGATAACTTATGCAATAAAGTAAGCAGGTTTGATAGTCAGCTGGCTTAAGGAATAGTACTGATCAAGTAAGACTAATGGGATAAAACTAAAATTAATGTAGCAGAGAAATAGGGAAGTAGAGAATACGGGAATGAGCACATTGGTCAGTGGGTGTCACTATGGCCCCACTACAGTGGTCAGCTTGTGGCTCTGCAGAGGTTCTCAATTGCCTTCTTAACTGAGAGCCTGAGGTGTCTGCATTATTACCTTCAGTGAACAAGCTGTTAACAAGGCCTTTTTTGGATATAGCCCTGCTTATTGCACTGAATATGAATGCAAGCTGTTGTCCAACTGTTCTTCTGTTACTATTATGAATAGACACAAGGCAGAAGAGTAGAGCTAAGCAAGGCAGGACCAGGAAAGGACTTAGGTGTGGACTAACAAGGCAAGGCAGATTTAGCCAGCCTTTTGGGACACAGGGGGATTGTATTGCTGCTGAATGTGTGAGATCCAGGGGATCTCCTCCATAACTCACACATATTATTATTACCCAAACACCAGCTGTAAGAACATCTTCCTGCAGAGAGAACATACACAGTCAGCATGCAATTGCAGCAAAGTTGGCAAGCTTTATGCCATTGGCCAGATTATTAAGTTATCTGACAAGTGCAAGGACTGGATGAACTGGAAATGTATTTATTCAAGTAGCCTTCTGAAGCCATCTCTACCATGAGTATGTTGGAAGCATTGAGAGTCATATGTGGCCATTATAGGAATATCTATTCAGAAGCAGATCACTAACGCCAATTTGACCCATCTGCAGCCTTTGTGCAAGTAGTATGTGAGAGGATTTGTGTGGCTTTACTACAAACATGTAGCTGAATAGACATGTGCCATTAGATAGTGGCACATTAAGTCATGAGTACTAAATATTGTCATTGTGTGCAGAGAGACATAAAAGCCCAAAACTTGGCCTCATAGTGTGAGAGATAGTTCTTCATATTTATGGAAAGCAGCCCTTATGCTTCACCCATTGTGCTGAGAAAAACACATTTTCTGACCTTTTTTTAGGATCAATGATTTGCAGGATATCTAAGAACACAAAGGACTGAAGATATCAATCTGGTACTTAATATCAATGGCACTCTGAATCTAGCTCCTGTGGCTTGTAACATGTCCCCAAAATGTTTGGCACTTTCTTGATTCACTGGTGCTATCTGACACTATAAGTTCTTTGCATAGGTTTTACTTTAGGGCCAATATTTAAATCAAGTGCAGATAGTGCCACAAAAGCTAGATTCAAAGTGCCATGTGTACTGAGTGCCAGGTATATATCTTCAGTTCTTATATGTTGTTACACATCCTGCACAATATTGATGCCAAAAAAAGGTTGCAATATGGGGTTTCTCCACCATAATGTGTGAAACACAGGGGCCGCTTTACATGAAGATAAACAACTATGTTCTGCGCTCTGTGTCCATGTATAGGTCTACTTGGCCTCTGTGGCACACTATGGTATCAGCGGGCACTCATGACTCAATGTGGCACTATCCAACAGAACAAGTCTAATGTGTAGATCCCTGCCAATACTGTATCCACTCTCTACTCCATCTTACTTGGTGTGTGGAGAATATTGAGCCTTGCTTCACCTTTTGGGGGTTTCCTATGCAGCAAATGTGTTAGCAGTTGGGTTAAGACATGTCAAGTTGCAGGTACTACCATATACCAATCTCATCAAGAATATTACTTTAAAGTCTGTCATGGATGTGATGAGCTGGCACACAAAAGACAGCCAGGAAGAGTTGGAATGTACTGAAGACAAATGCTCACATGGAGATATCTATGTTTATAGCATTAAGAAGCTAAGCAGCCCCAATGCATGGATAATGAGCTAAGTAATGCCAATTTGGGTTGGGTGCAACAAGCAACTAATTTTTATTAGGAAAACTCTACCAAAGTATGCCAGACTTCTCATGGTCAGTTCTTGGATGTGACATTGAGCTACTTGAGTTTCTTCTTTGCAGCAAAGATACTGCTTTCTCAACCTGAGATATTGATTGCTCTACATGTATTATCTGCTCATCCTGTTTCTGGACTACTTCCTGATTTCTCTGGGCCATTGCATCTATCCTATCAGCCACTGCACCTAATTACTTCATTAATGCTTTGGTATGAGCTGACAACATACTTGCTAATATAGGTGGTGGTGATGTTATCATGGCCACTTGCTGATCTTCAACTGAGGGTTCTGCATTTGCTACATTCTCATCTGCCTGAGCACAATGGTCAGCCTGTGGCTCTGCAGAGGTTCTCATTTGCCTACATAAGTGAGAGCCTGAGGAGTCTGCATTATTACCTTCAATGGGCATACTGTTCACAGGGCCTTTTTTGGATGTAGCCCTGCTTGTTGCACTGAATGTCAAAGCAAGCTGTTGTCCAACTGTTCTTCTGTTGCCGTCAGCAGTGGGGTTTGGTTGAGAACCAGACAACTTTGCTTTATTTTTTGGTGGCATATCTATGGAAGTGAGTCAAACCAAAGGGGAAACAATGTTACATATATGCGTGTATGTGGTGCCACAACCTTATTTATAATGCTTACTATGGCAGGTCATCATTGAATCTTACATTCATGTAGGTGCAATGTCTCAAATATAAGACTGTCTTAAGTTCACATGAGTATTGACCAAAAAGTGATATAATAGCATTACGTTGTGGTGGTGTATAGGTCCAAGGGAGAGATACATCCAA
The DNA here is from genome assembly GCA_002104905.1 of Basidiobolus meristosporus CBS 931.73. Classification (NCBI taxonomy): domain Eukaryota; kingdom Fungi; phylum Basidiobolomycota; class Basidiobolomycetes; order Basidiobolales; family Basidiobolaceae; genus Basidiobolus; species Basidiobolus meristosporus. The sequence continues at coordinate 25,126 of MCFE01000876.1, forward strand.
CACTTCTCAAGTGTTTTGTGTGTGGGGTGTTCACTGGGTGCAATAACCTCTGGCAAAAGCTTGCTAGGAATACTTGGGTTCTGTCTCTAATCTAATGTGAAGGGGAATAAAGCCACAAGCTTGTCAAGGGAAAACTATTGAGCTACAATCCCCAACTTAGTTGGCATCTTAACAAAAGTATGTGCTGGGTTCAGCGTCCTTTGAGATGACAATGTACTAAAGCTTCCAAAGTCAAAACAACTGTAAACTCCACCAGCAGGGACTTGATAAGAATGCAGCTGTGGTCAATAGTTACAAAGACAGAAAAGTATCTTTGCCTGTACAAGAACAAACTTGGGAAAGAATCAAATATAATAAAAGATACCTACTCTGAGTATTCCTCACAAGTAGTGCCTCCAAGGTCAGTTGGCTGTCAGCGCGGTTTCCTGGGAGTGTCCTGTGGTCTGGGGTTGGAAGTTCAGGTAGCAGCAGGTAGCAGTGATCACACTAATCAACAAGTCGGTATATTGATAAAAAGGGATGATGATTTATTGTTGAGGGATAGCCTCCCTTATATACTTTTCTCACTGGCTAAGTGATTACTAATCATGGTGTTCCAGAAGGTTCCGGAGATCAATAGAAATCTTAATGACATCAGAATGACCTAAGAATGTTCTAAGTAGGTGCCGGAAGGTTCTAAGAGGCACAGCACATCCAACCAATCAGGAATCAGTATTCTGAAACCTGTGTAACATGGGGATACCATATATGGTATGGAAATGGTAGGGATGGTGACACGGGCTGATCATGTGTCACGGGTACTGGCGCGGGTACTTGCCTAATGTAGAAGTACTTATAGCTAGTAATCTTACATAAAGTGAGGGGTAACTTATGCAATAAGGTAAGCAGGTGTGATAGTCAACCGGCTTATGGGATAGTACTGATTGGGTAAGACAAATGGGATAAAACTAAAATAAGTGTAGTAGAGATATAGGGAAGTAGAAAATAAGGGAATGAGCACATCTGTCAGTGGGTGTCACTGTCACCCCACTACATCCACCCCCCTCTCAGCTTTGAACTTGGGTCAAAGCAAACTAATCTTGATGTGCGAAATTCCTATGCTTGAATAACTTAAGTCGATTTCCAGCAACTGGTGCTCTCAACTGGGTGTTGTCAAGCTCAGATATGTAATAACTTCCATTTCCAATCACTTTGGAAATGAGGTAGGGGCCAGTCCATTTGTTGTCAAACTTCCGACTCCATTGCTTGTCCAAGGTAGAATTGTAGAGTAATACTGGGTCTCCTAGTGATAGTGGTTTTGGTCTTGTTGGGTGTGATTTGTCAAAGGGCACCTTGTTCTTTAGTCGTGTATCCTTAAGTTGTTCAGCAGCTCTGCTGATATTCAAGTCATGGTGATCAAGTTGCTGTGTGCAAGTTGCAAGGAGGTCTTCAGTCTGCATATTGGATCTCCAATTCAATGAGTTCCAAGTGACTGTGTTTAACTCAACTGGTAGTATGCAGTCATGTCCATAGAGTAGCTTGAATGGCAATAATCCAGTTGTCCTCTTAGTAGTAATTCTATCTGCCCAGAGTGCTAGATGTAATTGCTGTGGCCACAGTGTTGTGTTATTCTCACAGGTCTTGACAAGAGAGTTCACCAATGGTCCATGTCCTCTCTCTATCATTCCATTGGCTTGAGGGTGGTAAGCTGTTGTAAAAGCAATGTGTATCTTGTACTTTGAGCACAACTCCTGGATCATTTGGGATGTCATCTCTCCTCTGTCAGCAACAAACTGTCGGATGCAGCCAAATCTGCAGATGATGTCTTCAAGTATAAATCTCCTTATGGTATGGCTCTTGTTGTTGGGCAAGGCTCAAGCCTCTGCCCATCCACTAAGGTCATCTCTAGCAACAATCAGGTACTTTTTTGATCCAGCTGTTGGCATGTGGACAAGGTCAATACCAACCTTTTGCCATAGACAGATTGTGTAAGTAGGATGCAGTGGTTCTTCATAACGCTTGGAGGATCTCTTCTGGCAGGCTACACATGACTCAACAAAGTGTTGGATATCATAGTACATGTTTTCCCAGTAGTACCTCTGAGCTGTAGTATTGTATGTGGCTTCTTGTCCTCTATGTCCTCCTGGTTCTCCTTGGTGGATACTTGTCATGATGTTCAGTTGCTCTTGAGGGGTAGTGACTACTCTTCTTGGCATAAGACCAGGCTTCACTTGCTTAAAGAGAAGATCATCTTCAAGATAGTAGTGGTGTGCCTTCTTTCTGAGTTTTCTAAACTCCTGAATATCCATCCAACTAGGTTTCTTAAATGTCCTTAGATATTCCTTGATCAGACTCCAGGTAGTTCTCTCTTGGTCTTTGATGGCAATCTGTCGGATCTCTGCATCAATAATATCTTCAAAGCGAGGGTCCAAGTCTTCAAATAATTGTGGTCCCTTCCTGGAGAGTGCGTCAGTCACAACATTTGTCTTGCCAGGAATATGTCTGACCTCAAAGTCAAACATTTTCAGCCATGCCATCCATCGGTTTGTGGTATCATCAGGTAGGTCAGGCTTGTTGATCATTCCTATAAGGGGCTTGGCATCTGTCTCCAGGATAAAATGTGTCATGTAGAGTTGTGACTTCAGTTTCCTCAGCATCTTCACAACTCCTAGTAGTTCTCTCTTAATCTGTGAGTATCTTTGCTCTCTAGGAGAGAACAGGCAGCTCTCATATCTGCAGGCATAGCGGTTGCCATCTTCATCATCTTGTCCAAGTAGTGCTCCAGCTCCTATAGGGCTTGCATCCACTGTCAAAATAGGTGGGCATTCAGTGTTTTGATAGTCAAGAGGTCTTAGAACTGGTGGAGATACTAAGGCCTCTTTCAGTAACTGCATGGCTTCTTCTTGCTCTTCTCCCCAGATAAATGGGGTATTCTTTCTCTGTAGTCGGTAGATTGGTTCTGCTATCTCAGAAAATCTTGGGATCCAGATCCTAAAGAACCCACAAGCTGCCACAAAGCCACGAGCTTGTGTTAGATTTGTGGGGTAGGCCAGTTACATATCTTTTGTGTCTTGGAGTCTCCAGGTGAACGACCAAAGGTGTTGCATTTTTGTCCAACAATGGATATCTCTGATACACCAAAGCTGCTTTTCTCCACCACTGATGGTGAGTCCAGCTTCTTCTATGGCTCCTAATATGGCATCATTGTCTGATATATGATCATAGACAAACTTTCTTACTCCAGGCATAACTTCAGTAGTGTCTTGGATTTTTGGTCCTTTGATGCCTATGTCATCAACAAAGACAGCAAGTTTCTCAGGTATAAACTGGTATAGCACATTCACCATGGATCTCTGGAACTGAGCCACGGAGTTTGTAGCCCCTTGGCTGAGTCTTGTTATCCTTAATAGTCCAAATGGTGTCTGTAGTGCAAACATATCTCTTGATGTCTCATCAAGGGGAATCTGGTCATATCCTGAGTAGAGATCATATGTTGAGTAGATGGAGTGCCACTAAAGCTTTCTGCAAAGTCATCAATAGAGGGAGGTATAGCAGCATCTCTGATAGTGACAGCATTTGCAGGTTGCATGTCTTGAATGAATCGGAGCTTTCCATTCTTCTTTTTGGTCACAAACCATCTGTTAGCATAGGGTCCATGGCAAGGTTCTAGGATACCAGCTTCTATCTTCTTCTTAAGTAGGTCATGCACATCAGCTTGGAGTCCTCTGGGCAGTGGGTAAGGCTTAAATGACCAGGGTGTGTGGG
>MCFE01000877.1:0-28763 GCA_002104905.1 Basidiobolus meristosporus CBS 931.73
TTAAGGAAGGACTACACACTATGTGTGCAAGATTTAAGGTCTTTTGGACAACCTGGAGAAAGGTCATAATCTGGGTACCTTATAGTTTGGAGAAAATAATCTAATCAAAACCCCACAAGAAATTAGGTCTTGATAGAATATTGATAATAATAGCTATAATGAATGCTAATACTGAAGAATAAGATCTATGTGACTAAGCTAGTATGAACATCTAGGTGTCAGCTTAATAATTGCAACCCCAAATAGATCAGAGTAAATTAGATTCATTTTTTCTTAGTTTCAATTAAACCAGAGTTCTTGTATGCCCACCTGGCTTATTCCCCATATTAGCAGACTATGCAGTGCTCCAAATCAGCTGGAGGATCAAATTGCAATTTGAAAATTGGTTAGTTCCAGATCATTTGTGCCAATAATCAAAATCAATGTGTCCAAGTTGCCAATGCTGGAGCATCAGTGCTTCTTCATTTAATTTACTTATACTGGCTTTCAGATATGATGGGGTATAAGGTAGCTTGTGTAGAATCTAATCTGTAACAATTAAGGCAACAAAGGTGCCATTTTAATTGGTTATTGTGCATCCAATTTGTCAGAACCAGAACTGTGTTGTTCTGCTGTGACCTTACTCATATATAGAAGGTTCTTGGCTAGAGTGCTTTTTGGTGGTACAAGTAGGGGATGCTCCAGAGTATGTATACCTTGGCTGAGAACACCTGTCTGTTTTTGTGCTGAGTGCAGATCTGAATAGTGAATCATCAACCTACAACAAGCTTCAAACTTGAAATTCATCTAGTTTTCAGCTGGTGTTTTTCCCAGAAACTCTCTTTTGCAACTTTTGACAGAAGTACTGCACAACTGGTTGCCAAACCTGATGAGAATGATACTGGGCCAGTCTCCTGTTGGAGAGCATATCTGCTTGCCTGCCCAACTGTTAGTGTCTGAGACATTGAGAGTTGCTAGTTGTGAGAAATTTGTAGTTCAGCTGGAATTATCACAATGTTGTGCTAGCCTTTTTTTATGATTTCTGTTTGGGTAGATGGTTGCAGCATATCCATTTTCAGAATTTCTCTGCCATCTTTTGAGTACTGGTCCAATGTGTATGCTTGGCTTTTGCAGTAGCAGCAAGTGACATTGCTGATGCCTTTAGAGGGTATTGAGTGCCCCCTTTGATGGTGATCATTGCTTATTAATGAATACTTCTCTTTCTCCTTATTAGCACTTTGTTATCTGGATCCTTCATCTGGAAGCCCTCCAAGTACCTAATTTTAAGCCAGATATTGAGTTCTAGACTCCAGGTTGGATAAATGACCTGAAAGCTTACTATCAGGCTATTCTGGAGGGTAACCATCATATCTGTATCTGTAGTTTGAATGCCCTCTGGTGCCATCTTGTTATTTAGCAGAGTAAGTCAGCTAATTGGATTTTTCATTTGTACTCCAGGAAGCCTCTTTTTAGTAAAGAATTTTTGTCCAAAATACATTTTCTTAGCAGCTAAAAATGACTGGTTGGTGTCTTCTAATGTCTTCAAGGTATTCTTTGCCATTTTTTCTCTTGAGCTTTGAATTAGCAGCTTGCCTCTTTCCTGTAGCAGCACCATTGCCTTCACCTTCCAGACTTGGTACTTAGGTCCTTCCAACTTTTCAGCAGAGGGAAAATTCCCATGATTGCAACAGTAGACATTGCATAGAGTGACAGCTTAGGGCTCATAACCTGTTGTAAGTGTTTAGGTGATATTGGAAGTGAATGGGAAAGTAAATAATTCATGCAGTTTCACTTAATGATTTATTGAATGTAAAGGTAGCATTTGTACTTTGCAGGGTTTTTGCTAAATACTTGTAAAATATGCTCAGGATGATCTCAAGAACATGTGTGCAAAGTATGGGGCTGTTTGTACAGATTTGAGGTTTCTAATAATCTGGGTACCTGATGTTGTGGTGAAAATATTCAAAGTAAATGCCAACCAGGAGTTTGAGCATTATCATCACATCAATACCATTTTTTACATCAGCATGCTTATTGCAGTCTCACTGATTTGGCTGCACATTGGTCCACACATTGCTATGCTTGTTCTAAGCTTTGCAACACCAATATCTTGCAAAGTGGTAGATACACAATATTCATTTTGTTGGAATGCTTACATCATGTGGAAGTTTGGTAAATGTAATGATCAAGATTTTTTTGGAATGATGACAAAAAGCAACATAGAAAATGCCACACTGTTTGGGCTAGTTCTACCTCCAGAACTTCTCCAACTTCACCATATTTAGGTATATTTTGGCTTGCAAGATATTAACTACTATCTAGCAATTTGACCAAGTAGTGATTAACAAAATATGAACCTTCTTCAAGTATAAAGCTAGAGAATTGCAACAACTTCAACAATCTCTTGGCAATGAAAGCATGGCACCACTACTGTGTTGGCTGAGCTTTACCAACACTCAGGCAGAATACTACCAGAAACCCCCCCCCCAAGAAATCCAATGTTTACTGTTATGCAGTCATTCTCTTGCTCACCAGGTATGATAAAGTCTTAATCTGGGTTTCGACAGGAGAATCAGTGAGTAGTCAGAGGTGACAAATTATGCATATGGGTGGGGCCACGATAAGCAACCTTCTTGCCAGCTTGGAAATTTTACTAGGGACTCGGGTTGTATAGTAGTGCACAAGAAATCAGTCCAAGTCAACGCTGAGAGAACCTGCAACATTCCAAGATTTCTACTACAAGCATCAGCAGACTTCCAAGGTCAGAACAGCTGCCAACACACCGATTTGATTGAAATCGAGTTTGAGGTGCATAGGTTTGCCACGCCATTTGCTTGACTGAACATCAATTTCCAAGTAATACCCCGATCAATATAATGGCCACCTGTCGCAATATCAAAATTGGGCTGGAGCTTTCGCACATCATCCAGTCCAGAGCCAATCCTTCTTAGGGCTTGACAAATGGACTATGTGGCAAAAAGGACGGGAACGATTTCTCACTCCCCTGATCCTCACGTAACCCGCGCTTAAGGGAACCTCCGAAAGGCAGCAACACCCAAAGTATTGATGGAGGCGAGTCAAGCTCTGAATAGGGATTGAACTGCCCGTTCTGATTGCCAATTTCACCAAGTCCCTGCGGAAACAGATTCGTGGCTACAGTGGTCCGAGTCAACATATGAATCCCTCATCTCCTTTCTGACACCTCTTCGGTAACGCTTCAGCACTTTCGTAACGATGTTGAAACTCTGGCAGAGGCCTCCGGAGGGAACAAGGTTTGCTCCAAATCCTGTCGTGGCCTAAAGAGAGGGGTGCGTTAGTGAAGGGTTGCGCCGTAAGCATCGGTACGACGGTTGAGGGGGCACCGCGGCGTCACGCATCAGGAATTGACTCTGCCTTAAGCTGGCCTGAATCTCGGACGCAAAAGCCACCCACCAGGCACTAGCAAGGGCTGAGGCCAAAAACGATGCGGAAATTCGATTGATTATGGGCATCTCGCTCCACCCGATGATAACATCCATCTCCGAGCAGGCGACTCTAGTTCATTGGCGGGTGAGAGTTCCACGTGCATCGCAAAGCCTCCCTGCAGTACCACTTCTGCCAACGCTTCCACCACTTATGAACCGGAGCAACGATCTCGTAACACCGATGGGGAATGAATTCTAGGTCGCCTAGCCGATCGACTTGGCACGGTGATGGGATCCGTTTTGAGCTGGATGGCGAGCTTGGCCTCGCTTTGGTACAGAATGCTCTGCAGCAGCACCGCTGGAGATGCGTCCGCTCTAGCAGCCGGTTGTAGGTAGTTTAATTCATTTGAGATAAGGCTCCGCTATTCGAGTACGACGCATGTGCCACGCTTTGAGAATCGATATTGATTCGTGCAGAATCCTATCCTACCTTGAAGCGATGCATATCACTTGATAGGGGTCGATGTATTCCGCAGCAGCTCAGCTCAGCTCAGATAGCCAGCACTCACTTGAATCGCCAGACCCATGCTCCACATACCACAAAGCCAACCAGTCACATGCGTACCGCCGCCTCAGGATGGTCCTGGTGAAGACTCGTTGATACACGGTCCCAGCAGGGCCAGAGGTTCGCGATCCATTGTTTGCGATGGATATAGGAAACCTACGCCACATTCATATTCGCCAACGACATCTTTGAAACCCACTCAGGTACCTTTGGGCCAGACAATGAATCACAGTGCCGCATTCGGTCGTGCCATCATCCAAATTACGTTCACCCATGTTCCACTTTCAAATGTGCCCAGCTGAGACGCTCACCCGACTCATGAATCTACCCCATCTGCCGCCACAGGTAGCACCGACATGTGTTTGCCACATCGATACATCCCACGACGGAGCGTGGTTCAGGAGGACCACAAACGGGCAAGGCGGATGTCGGTCCACAGGAGTGTTCTGGTCCTCAAGGACTTTCGGGGAGGGGGGTCAAACAACATGCAAGGCCTGTTCATTCAGGACAGCCCATATGGTGATTTATTTACAATTATTGATGTCATTTCCATTGATACATTTCCGGGAGGCGATGGACCCGAGCGTCGTGGGGCTTGGTCCGAAGAGGCGGTTCCTTCCCCGGGCGGCGGCTATTCTGCACACTGAAGAATATAGGCTGGGCTTTCTGGCCGGATTAGGTTCGATGGAGAAACCCTCCACAAGCCTACAGATGTACAGATCAACACATCGCCGGACCTCAGTATGGTTATGTCATAGTAATCTATGCTCTCTTGATCAGCATCCGATTCCTTGTGCTCGATGGGGACCTTGGAGCGACCTATCATTTTGCACGTATTTACATCGTAAATCTGGAGCTCCCCCTCCACTGTGATGGTAACCAGCAACGAGTCTCTCCCGCAATAGGCACCAAAGATCCCATGCTCGCTAGGAAGCTCTATCACAGAAATTAGATTATTTGACAGATCTATCACCCCGTTGGGAGACTCGTTCACTTCGAGACTCCACAGGATCACCTGGCTTCTATTTAAGTCGTTATCTGCGATGGTCACACACCGCACCGAGCGTCTGCTTCTCTCGTTCTCCTTGTTCAATCCGTCGAATATGGACATCGGCTCGGTGCCCCACGGCAAGACCGGATAGTTTTTCAACAGGGATGTGAATTGGTTTGCGCAGAAGTCCCACACGAGGACCTCATGCTGCCCTGTGGTTAAATAAAGCAGATCCGGCGTGTCCAGACAGTGATAATTGACGACGCAGATGTCTTTACCGAAGGTCTGTGTACTTTGCACCTTCCCGTCCAAGTAATTGTATTTCCCGAGAAAGCAGGGAAACCCCTCCTGGTACATGATCCCTATCAGCGCCAAGTCGGTGTCCTCGGCGCCTGGCAGATCAAAACAGGCATGGAACGATCGCCACACTATTAGCGGTTGGAACTCGGACACCAGTCGTGGGACCCCAGTATCGTCAGTGTAACAGTATACCTGGATCGTGTGCCAGAAGTTGCGGGCGATATCCGTACAGAGAGCCACCGCAAACAACCCTCGCTTAGCGCTTACGGCTATGAGCTCCATCTGACACCGATCCGGATTCTCGATGGTGAATTTCATGGGGGTTTGCAGCAGTTGTGCATCGGACTCCCAGAGTATCACTTCATACGAATCCTCAAGTATGCATACACCGTACCCGGTGACTAGGTGATCATGATCAAAGACAAGTCGCCGTGTTGCATGAGAGAAGGGCTGACTGCCGTGGCCGATGATCAACTGCCATAAGGTTTGGTTCGACTCCTCGGGGCCTACTCGAGTGAAGTAGCTCTGCCACTCTTGATGTAAACGCCAGTTGCTGAGAAACTTGTCGCGCCAGGTTTGGGAGCCGCCATTAGCATCTTCCCGATACTTCAAGGAGTGGGTGAGTAGCGGAAATTGGTATTGGTATACATCATACCACAGCCGGTCTTGAATAAATAGACTAGAGAAGAGAATAGTTAGCATTCGGTGACTGTCGTCGGGAGGAAGGGGAACAGAGGAGACGAACAAAACGAACGGACGTACTTGTGCAAATGTTTACAGGTGCTGCCCAGGGCGTACACACTTGGAATGTGGGCCTTGACATAGTAGAATATTAGGGACCATATCTCCTCAGGGAAAATGGGTGCTGCGCAAATCATGAAGGTAGTGTCTCTATCGGGGAAAGAGAGGTTTGGGTGGAAAGGCTCTAAATTGAGATGATTGCGTTCTCCTTGTTGCGGCGAAAAAGAATTCTTACAAATGAACCGAGACGGTTTTGTGACCTCACCATCCGGCCTACTTAAATAATTCTCTGAGGGCCAAGCAAAAAAAGGGCAGTCCGAGATTGATAAGATGTGTTCATTCATCAGGGCCACGACCACTCATCCTGTAAGAAATTTGTGGCTCAGGTCTTAGGTCCAAGTATCTCGGAGCTGAAACCAAATCGCAACCTCGGAGTACGAGCTCTGCCCTCTTCCCTGCACATGTAGTGGGAATCCCATCGCGCTAGCTCGACAACACGAAACAGCAGTCCACGAAATCAGAGCCAGCGTCCTGCCACTGGGGAGATGCAAGGCTGCCTCCCTCAAGGGCTAACGGGCACGACTCCGTTCAATGGCAACTGGGATTCTACAGGCCGGGTGCCGGATCAAGACTCAATCAACGCAATAACTATGGATGGTGCGCAATCATTTGACCATCCATAGCCATCATCACAAACACCACCGATAACATCAAGTGATCGCTAATTGATTGAGTGGGTGAATCATCTGACTTGATGTCGCGTGTATGAGGTTATCGGCAATTAGTGAGCAATTAGCGAGCCGCAAAGGCTGAGTCTCAAACCAGATGCCCATTCATTTCTGATCAAACCGCATATCCAATGACATGATTGAAACCCCCCAATAAAGGGGCGGTCGGTACAATGAATCTCTGAGTATATGATCATCACTGAGGTAAGATGGAGTAGGGTTGCCTGATACAGCCCTTGAATATAGGCTTCAAAGATCTCTGGGCTCGATGTTCTACATGGGCGTGGCATGCAGCAGCTGTTATGCACTCAAGCTCAGCTTGACAGATTGTCGCACACGCTGAGCAACTGTCCCAGCCGGACGACACAGTCTAGGTAATAGCCTGTGAAGATATGCCCTCGCCCTCGCCAAAGACAATTCGGCTGAAACAGGGGAGCTGCTTAGCTAATGCTATCAAACTTTCCGTATTACTACAATAGCATGTTTGTATCATTCTACATTGTCTAACTGACCAAGAGGAGGATCCATGACGCGATGGTGTTACACATCGCCGGACCCATCCAAGCTCGCTGGCTTGGGCTGGAATCGCTAAACATCCATCGATCATGAGACAAATTCCGTCCGATGTCCAGTACACAGTACGATGTGTGCTGAAGGGCTAGACCAACGTGCCTGCCTTCTCTGCCATAATGGGTCAATCACGATGATTCCCACATTCATGCTGATTTAAATATCGGATTTCGCTAGAGCTGTGGAAGGCTGGGGTTTACATGGACCCATCTTTGGATATAATGAGCCACCCACATTGACAGCCTGCTGAAAATACCGATCATCGGCTGCAATCCCACCCACCCTCGTAGGGCTAGCTATGTTTGAAGCGAAACTGCCTCCTCTTTAAGTTGCGTCTAGTGTCACAAGGCAGTTTTGTGCATCCCCTGCTCTCAACATAACTTGACTGGTGGCAACCGATGTTTTAGGCCAAGTTGGTTTGACGGATCCTATTGTCCAGAGCCTTACACAAAATATGTGGGACTTGTAGAAGGCTTTGATGCATGGAACCTGAGTTCTTGGATCGGAATTAAGATGCAAGTAACCCGATTGCCTACGCATGGTTTTGAAAGCTATTCAAGCGGTATCAGTCGGCCTATTGCACTTGCCACTGCATACCATTGTCCAAGACTAGAGGTATGGGCGGGCATCATCCACCTGTACGTCATGACTATCCGGTTAACGAGCTAGCTTGTCAGCCATCTTCGTGAAAGGGAGGAGCCGTAGCTCTGTCTGATTTCTCCTTAACACAAGAGTGCTCACTGTGAGCCCAGTACTGCAATCCGCACAGGAGATAAGTGCCACTTGCGAGAAACATGTTCGGGTTGACGCGCTGCTTTCAGGAAATTTTACCACGTTCAAGGCATATTAATTTGCTGGTCGAAGTCTCACTTGGGTTTCTATTGGCGCATTTAATCAATGTTCTAATTTAGTCAGGCCAATTATCCGATTTCTGGCCAATGGGAATTAGAGAAACTAAGGGGTACATCCAGCATGACAATGAAAAAAACACTCATGTAAGTTAGATTGCGGTAGTATTTTTACACGAATTGCCTGTAGATGATCTGTTCGTGCAACCCGAGATTCCTTTTTTGGACTAATGGGAAATTTGACCTCAGTGAAATTCAAATTCCCTAATGTCGATATTTTATTAATGTTGTCTCTACTCCAGTGACCCTATTGGTTTCTATTTTAATTGTTGCCTGTTAATGAACTCCCTGGGTTTATATAAGGAGCGAGAGTCGCTTTCACCTTCACTTTTAATTTCCTCTGTGGCTGTGCCTTCTGTTCTTTGATAACTGTTTTCCCTGCAACTTCTAATTCTAATATACCTACCACATAGTTGAATCTCCAATTTAACAATTAACAATGCTTACATACTTGGCCAACACTGAGTGCACTCTTGCTAACCCCTCCTCACTTGACCAGAGTTATGAATATAAAAATGGTAAGGAGCACCTTGACGCGTCTGGTCTATAGTCCAAGTCCTGACCTCGCCTTATTCTAGACGAATACTTAAATAATCGTTACGAAGGGATTGAAGAGACAAAATTTATCTTGCACAAGGAAAACATTGGCTATCTTGGATATGATTCGGCTACTGCCGCAGAATCAACCGAGTTTGAACAGGAGACTGAGACAGAGGAGGTAAGGTTATTCATTTGGCTCTCATAAATAAGCTCGCCGCTCACAATATCCCCATGTCAGGCTTCTTCCCAAACCAGCGACGAGCCAGGTAAGATTGACCCGAAGAACTATACACACGGAAAATACGCTTACAACCTATCTATAGAGCTTAAAATCCGCGATTTCGCATATCCGCCAAGTGACCCTCGCCATTGGGGCGAATATGTAGAGGAAGAAGAGGAGGAGGACGATGTGGAATCGGTGCAAGTTCGTGCACTCTATGACTTTACTGCCGAAAGCCCCGACGAGCTCAGCTTTAGCGAAGGGGATATCCTTAACATCCAATACAAGGAGTGCGAAGGATGGCTGGTTGGCTATCTGGAAGATCAAGTAGGATTGATACCCGAAAACTACGTTGAATTCATTGACTATTAAGTCGGCGTGGAAGTAATCTTGCCTGGTTTGCAGGATTTAGTATAGCTTAGTTTATTTGAATGATCTGTTGTAATTAGAGCCCCGATCATTCTATGAAGGTGTGATGGTTTATGCTCACATGTTTTGACTTGGTTCATTATCACCCCCATTTCTTTACCCATTCTACGTTCGAATTTATCGCACTTTCTGAATCTTGTTCACATTGAATGTAAGTTACTGCCTGTATTTTTAGTTTACCATATCGAAGAATGAAGTAAAGAGGTTCGGTGATATCACCAATAACCTTCGATAGATCGTGGCAAATCGGTCCAGAATTCCGAATATTCCGGGACTCTGAAAAGATTCCCCATTTTTACTCCATCTGTCCGACTTCGTAGGTGGCAAAAAAGCACAGGCTCCCTAATCGGTCCAACTGTATTGAGCCAATGGCTTGTGATAGGAGCTCTTGGGCACACGAAAAAAAGCAAATCCAAGATAATTTTACTTGTACATTCTGCAGTAAAGTTGCATCGAACAGGTGTACAAATTCTCCTACACAGCGCTACAATACAAGCAGTTTGAATTCCCTTGGACCTGTTCCAAAAACAGCCATGGTATCATCCACGGAAGCGCCTTTGCAACCCTCAAAGCTCGCTTCTCCGAGCCTCGAAACAACATCAAGTGTGTAATGGTGGTGATTACCACCTGCCAAGCATTTGATTTCCTTGTTGGGCTCGGCTATTCAATTGAGCTTGTATTTCGTCAAGTTAGTATTGGATCTATAGAATCTACCCAATTGTTGTATATGCAAGTGTCTTTAATACACAATGTGATTTCTCGTGGGTTGTGCCACCCAAGAGACCCTAGACAATTCCCCATGATAAACAGGAGAATACCTGGACATGGCCTAGAATAATGGGTGTTTATGCTAAGATACTCCTGGTCGAAACTCCTTTGGTGGGTGCGTCGGTCTGATATTGGCTACTAGTATTACTATTTTAAGTGTGGATCGTACATTGTGTTCAGTCCATACGAATGGTGAGGGGCTATGTGAGCGTATGACATGCATGACAATCCTTTTGAGCCAAGATGCACAGTGCCGGTTAAAGTTGTCTGACTACTTTGAGACGCAAAATACAACGTGTATGCGGTATTCACATTGTTGATTCCTGACTAGAGGCTTATGTTTGTTCATTTGTTGGTATGCATCGGTCCGCTTGACAATTGAAAGCTCTTGATGGGCAGCGTGCACAGGAAACCTGGTGCTTGATAACGTGTTCAACCAAACTTCAACTTGTGAATCCGTGATTTTTATTTACGACTAGCGAACCCAAATAAAAATAATTATGTGTGGGCGTATCAAGCCTTACGGTTTCTGTTGTAGTTATACCATTCTTGCCTTGTTCCTGCAGAGCAAGGGGCGGCAACGATCAGTATTCTACCTGTAGTGTGGCTAGGCCTGACATCTAGACATTTGCTACCATCGGTCCCTACCCCATAGACGCTTCTTTCTTTCCCCCCGTAAAAGCCTTTGCTATTTCGCTTGAACAGCTGATTCTTGTTTCCGTTACAAGGCTTCTGATGCATGAATCCTTTACGTCCATGTTCCAAACATAAGCCGTCCACCGTCCTGAAGACACCCAGGCGGGGTGAGCTGGTGTGGGTGATGAAAGTGAGAAGTTGGTTGTCGGCGGAGTTTCTTTGCTTACAAGGCTTCAGCACTACTTTGGATCTTTTGGCTGTCTTCTCGATATCCAGACACATTGATCTGGACCCTTTGAGTACATTCAAACCGTTCTCCAGCTGGACGGGCGTTTTCAGAATCGACTTGGGCTCCTCGGTCATACTGTGGTTCAGCCAGACCTGGGATGGGGCCTTCGAGCATTCATAGAGGGAAACTGTGGCCCCAGATGAAGTAGGATCACCACGGACAGTAAGGCATTGGTCGACGTCGTAATTCCGCAGAATGTATTTCGACTTCTGCTTGTTTAAAAAGATCGTTTCCCAGACCTGGCTTGGATCGTTTGGCTGACAATAGGCCTGGACCAGGTTCCCGTTATCGTCGCTCTGTACGCAATATCCCTTGTGGGCAATGATGTTCACGAACTCTCCAGTGCCCTTGATGGGTCTAAGCTGGAAAGCTTGCTTCACATTCGAGGCACCCGTACACTTGCGAATCCCAATACTGCTCTGGTCAGAGTCCTTGTCCTGCTCCAAGCACAGGTGCTTCTGGTCAGATTCAATCTGGATGCTCGATTTGCTGGGTTTTTCTTGCTCCGGTAGATGAACTTTTCTTGCTTTGGATGGCGCACGAGGTGGGTTGGTACACTTCGTGTACGTAAAGCCATCACCACCTGTCTCGGTTATACATTCATTTGGAGCATAACCTTTCTCAAAGGCCTGTTGGTCGCTTCCATAGACCATGGCAGAGAGAAGAGTAAGCCAGATGAGAGGATTTGAATGCATAGCAAAGAAGTTGAGCAAGTTCAAAGGAGCAAGAAGAAGCAAATTGAACACCAGAAAGAGTCCTTGAACATAGAAGAAGAGTGGGCCTCAATTTATACGTTTGCTTGGTTTCAGCCCTCATATGGATGGGCGGGTTCTCTGTAATAGTTTGTTGATGAAGGAGCCGAATGGTTTGGGAATTTCTCAGTTACAACATGGGTTTTACCACTTGTTTCATAAACTAATCATAGCAAACTCTGTGCTTCAGAGCCTAGGGGCTGATGCTACCGACATAGGAGCTGGCATGCTTTTGCTTCGGATTTCCCAATGTTGTTGCAATAGTAAGCTTTGGATACAGCCACTGAAAGAGATCTACCAACATATTGTGTCTTCCAATCAGGCTCAACACACCATTGCCCACACAGAACCAGCTGGCCTATTCTATGGGCTGCTCGTGGTTTATCCTCCGTGGATGTATGGCTGATCTAGCGTTCGAGCAGGGATCATTGCTTCTCCCCAGTGCGGTTTTATTATGAAGCCTTCCATCGCATTCCGTGTGCGGTTTGGTCTTTGGTAGCAATACATGGTTTCACGTAACAAGGTGCTCGTGCATGGAGCCGAGTCAAAGTCAACTCTAGCTATTTTTAACCCGTACATCACCAAAGGGAAAGCTGATCTCCAGATCAACATCGCTCTCCCATAGCCTCCCCCGTCAAGCGGCTCTTCAGAGCCAATCGTCGTTGGTGCTCTGGATATGATACTTCATAGGTGATGCTAAGAACCGCTTTCTCAGCAATGGCTAGAGTCTAGAAAGACCATATCAAGGGCTCATGATACCAATCCAAATAGGCTTCACGAGCTCATGATACTGGTGGCTGATATATTCCAAGCGAATGCGTAGACACTTTAACGTCGCTTAGGGAGTTTTTTGCGAAAGAGAGATAAAGAGACCAAGAGCCCCCAAGCCGTATCAGGATAATTCTTTATTTGTAATATGTAATGTGCGCTCATTTGAAAATACATTACCGAAGCAAATGACTGAGGATTTACAATGAAAAGTTGGCTGCTTTGGTCGTGGTGTTGGGTCTTTTCGGCCCATTTACTCCGGGATATCGGAGAAATTGTACCCACGGTATCCCATATACGAGTAATAGGCATGTCGTGAATAGTACACGCCCGGTATGAACAATAACGATCCTACAATGAGTAATACTTTGCCCGTACGCTGGTTGTCATCCAAGTAGCCACAAATCTCTAGCGCGCCAAATATAAGCATAAGCGCGCCGGCCAAGAACAGCAAGAAGGCCTGGACTATGGCGCCATACGGAATCACAGGAGGGGGCGCCTCAAACTGACCAGCGATAAAGGTTTCCTCTCTGTTGTCACCAAGTTTGTAGAAGCGGTGGCCTTTTAAACGCATTATGAATGATTGTGGACGGGTGCGAGTGCAGAGAATGAAAAGATTTAATCCAAAGGGCTGATCATTTTGAACAGATAATCCTGCGATGGTCGTCAGGTGCGTGAAGAATGGTGAGGCGGGGAAAATCAGGTGGTGTGATGTATGATGTAAGATGTAGAAACACAATCCCAGTCACGTTTCATCCAGTGAAAAAGATGAAGTGTACATTCCCCATTTACCCGTATGGATATTTGCGGATCCAAATTCGGGGTCAAGATGGACCGCCAAATTCAGGAAATGCTGGGCTCCTTGCCATGATCAGCCAATCACATGGGTGGTGGTATTCAGTTTTATTACAATAGCCAGAATTGGCGATTGCATGCAAGTTAGGCATAGCAATTCAGGTCCGCACTCCATTCCTCACTAGCAACACAGTGCCGGCACATGAATAGCCCGTCAGAATCATAGGTGGTTTTCACCTCTGTCAGGTGTGAGTAATTGTTGTTGGAAAACGCCTGTTGCCATTGTTGCTTGTTGAAACCTGCCCCACTCGGATATGCCCTGGAGCCTGGCATGGTATCTCTCAAGAACTGTACCCTGGCGGTCAGCTGGGAGGCCAGGCAGTGCGGCTCTTAGGGGAGGGAAAGTCACCATGGTGGTGAAATCTTTGTTTGTTTTAACAACTAATCTAAGTACAAATAGAGAATCCAATCAAGAAGTAGTGAACCTCTCTAATAAACAATCTAATTTATGTTTTGGTCCATGTCTAATGTTGGTCTCAATGAAATAAAGGTCATCAGGTGCAATTAAGAAATTCAAGGGTTTTGGAGGGAGTGCTGAACTAAGTGTAATACAACTCTTTGATGGTTTAACTGAACCAAAGTGACAATCAAGTGCAGAATCTTGGAATTGTCAGAGAGTGGTAGATGTATTAGCAGAAAAATTCTGGTCTTGTATTGGCCCTGGGTATAGCTGGGTTTGGCTATAAAGGCAATGGAGTAGGGGGGAAACAGTTGCCAGCAGGTGAAATCTTTATTTCACTTGAAACAAAGAAGCCAGCGCTACTGCTGTAGCTTTGATACAAGAGTGTGTAGCTGAGGGGAATTGCCAGGTAAGTTAACAAGTAGAAATTATAGCTCTTCAGTGCTGAAGACACTATTCAGTGGGAAGGGGGGTTGCAAGAGGGATAAGAATGATTGAAAACCATATTAATAAGGGCAACATGATATGGATTAATACTGATCATAAAAGGAGTCTGCTACTTCAAATATTGCTCCCAAAGGTGTGCAGAGTAACTCATGTAGGCCAGCTTGGGTGTTTCTGACTGCATGATATAATCAGCAAGCTTCTTGCCATCTGGATCTCCAAGTATTTAGGGTAAGGGGGGAGACAGTCACCAACAGGTGAAAACTTTATTTCAATGGAAACAAAGAAGCCAGCGCTACTGCTGTAGCTTTGATACAAGAATGTGTAGCTGAGGGGAATTTGCAGGTAAGTTAATAAGGAGAGATGATAGTTTTTCAGTGCTCAAGAAACTGTTCAGTGGGAAGGGAGGTAGCTACAAGGGTAAGAATGAATTGTGAACAACATTGATGAGGGGAATGCAATAAGGATTGATACTAATTATAAAGGGAGTGTGCTGCTTCAGATATTGCTGCCAAAGGTTTGTCAAGTACTTCAGGTAGGCCAGCTTGGGTTTTTCTGACTGCAAACTATAATGAGCAAACTTTTTAATATCAGGATCTCCAAGTATTGTTCTCCAGCAGGAGCCAGATGTAGTGTGGTATATTCTCTTCCAGGCCTTGATCAGTGGGTTGTTGCAGTGGTGAAGTCTGAGATATAATCTGGTTCTATGGTAGAGAAGTCTGATCTTATAGGGCATTAACCCAAAAGTACTAAGAATAGCATGTCTGTAGGGGCATTCAGGCAGATGATGCACCAAGGAGGTAATACACCCAACTGCAAACTTGTCAAGTTTAGTGCAGTCTTTAGAAGTAAGAGAGAGAAGTGGCAAGCCAAATTCCAGGACTGAGAAGACAAACTGCTTGAGTAGAAGGAGGCAGCTGGGAGCTGAAGTTGTAGGAGGAATAACAGCCAGTAACTTGTGGAATGCTTGTCTTGCCAGGATAATTCTCTTCATCTGGTGTGCTCCAGAGTCTGGTCCAGTAGGAAGGAAAGGAAAGCCAAGATATGTAGCAGAAACCTGAGCAGGTAGAGTGCAGTTGTCTAGGTTGACAGGACAATGCAATGGTACTGTCTTTGCAATGGAAAGCTGGAGATTATTCTTTGGTGTATACTGGTGGATGGTCTGCAAGTCTTGTTGCACATTGCAGGAGAATATTGTGATGTCATCTGCAAAGAGAGTAACCTGGCAGTCAGCTGAGAGTCTTGGGAAGTTATTCAGGAATATTGCAAACAGTATAGGGCAAAGCACAGAGCCTTGAACCACTCCATTAGGAACTGAGAGCGCAGCTGATTGCTCACTTGGGAGCCAAATTGTTGCTTGTGGATCCAGAAACAGAGGCCTGCAAGGAGGGTGAGAGAAGTTCTGAAGTAGCATTGAAGCTTGGACCAACACATGTTTCTATCAACTGAATCAAAGGATTTGGTAATGTCAAACAGAACAGAGGGATACTTGAACTGGAGAGAGTGATCTTGACTAAGTATGACTGCATATTCCAAGGAGAGGCTAGGAACAAAATTAAACTGTGCAGGGTGAAACTTGAGGGAGTCAGAGTTGAGCTCCTGGGAAATCTGATGCTAAACCACCTTTCTGCAGGTGGGCAGCAGAGATATTGGCCTGTTGGGACTAGGATCCAGGTGCTTTCCTTTACCCTTGTACAGTGACAGAACATTGGCAAAGGACCATTCCTGAGGAGTAGAAAGCAGGGCAGAGCATTGCTGTAACAGTGGAAGCAGAAGAGCAGACATGGCCTTACTACTAGTCTTCAGAAGCTCATAGGATATTGTGCTCACACCTGATGCAGTAGACTTGGGAAGCCTCTTGAGCACATTATGGATTCTCTCTTGATCCAGTGCAAGTGGGCTTGGTAGATTCTTGAAGTCAGGATGAAAACCAGGAGTTGAGTACTGCTTTGTAGTAAAGAAAATGTTAGCCAGCTGTTCTGTTCAAGGTAACCTCCTGGAAGAGGGCCTCATTGCCCTGTAGAGTCTTGACACTATACTACTTGTTGTGCGTCAACATTTAAAACTTGGCCAATTTCACTCCGTTAGAAAATCTAGTACCCTAACTGATTTTCCCTAACCCAAACATTACTAATCCCTGTTATGGTTTATTTTATCACTTCTCAAAATCTATATTTAGCTGTCACACCTGATTAATTTTCATGTGGTCATTACATACTCAACTGATCTGCTAAGCTTTTCCAAGGGATTAGTCATCTGAGATTTATCCAACCACTTAGCAGTTGCCAAGACTTAGGGGAGGAAAAGCCACCAAGGTAAGTGAAATCTTTATTTGATTTCAGACAAGCCTAACTACAACTTAGGGTTAGGGGGGAGACAGTCACCAACAGGTGAAATCTTTATTTCAGTAGAAACAAAGAAGCCAGCACTACTGTTGTAGCTTTGATACAAGAGTGTGTAGCTGAGGGGAATTTAGGGTTAGGGTTAGGGTTCTAGTGCTTTATTGGGAAATTTGCACAAGAAGCGCAATCTTGAAATATGACAAAGTCATATGAGTATAGCAACTATTATAAAATGAAAACTACTTTGCCAGTAAAAGGGGTGAAGGAAACTGTAAAAGCTATAAAGGAAAAGCTGGGGACACAAGAAATTTACAGTACCATTCATTGCCCTACACTGCAAGTAAGCTCAAGGAACATAAAGGGAAGCTTTACCAGACTGAACTAAAGAATCTTGCTTCAGATCACAAAGGAAACAATGAGGACTGCAGAAGCTTTAAAGGAAACCAAGGTTCCCATAGTGATGGCTGACTGGGAAATCTACAGAAGCATTGACTGATCCAAAAGAAGGAGGCAAGAGGCTAGAGTAATGTCATCAAAAGAAAATGAACCCTAAGCTGAAGTTCAGGCACATGCATCAAGTCCAATCATGCCAAAGACAGCTGCAGAAGCTTGAAAGGAAACAGAAAGTCTCCATTGGGGTGACTCCAGGGGAAATCCACAGTCAGCCCTTTACATCACCAGAGGTGGGCAGTGTCTGAAAGAAAGGAAAGAAAGAGCAAGAGAAAAGGGAAGGAGAGAAGGAAAAAGGAAGGAGAGAAGAATGGGGTGGGTGGGTGGGAAATCTTATAGGTGAAGGATCTTGTTAAAGATCACATCACTAGGTTAGGGGAGATTGTTAGGGAAGGAGCATCAGGTCAGAAGACCCAATCTTATAGGTGAAGGATCTTGTTAAAGATCACATCACTAGGTTAGGGGAGATTGTTAGGGAAGGAGCATCAGGTCAGAAGACCCAATCTTATAGGTGAAGGATCTTGTCAAAGATCACATCACTAGGTTAGGGGAGATTGTTAGGGAAGGAGCATCAGGACAGAAGACCCAATCTTATAGGTGAAGGATCTTGTTAAAGATCACATCACTAGGTTAGGGGAGATTATTAGGGAAGGAGCATCAGGTCAGAAGACCCAATCTTATAGGTGAAGGATCTTGTTAAAGATCACATCACTAGGTTAGGGGAGATTGTTAGGGAAGGAGCATCAGGTCAGAAGACCCAATCTTATAGGTGAAGGATCTTGTTAAAGATCACATCACTAGGTTAGGGGAGATTGTTAGGGAAGGAGCATCAGGTCAGAAGACCCAATCTTATAGGTGAAGGATCTTGTTAAAGATCACATCACTAGGTTAGGGGAGATTGTTAGGGAAGGAGCATCAGGGTTAGGCTTTTAGATACTTTATTGTGAATTTCATATAGTGCTTACTAATACAAAGAGAAAAGTACAATAGGTAGCTATACATGAACATCTGAAAGAATAGCTATTGCTGGCTCTATGATGCCTAACTAATACTATAAGGGCACTCTAGCTACTCAATATATGTTGAATGCAGCAACTCTGGCCTAATTGCTGAGATTATAGCTGACAGCCTCATGATGAGTGCTTTTTGAGAATGAAACTGAAACAGTGCATCAGTATCTTTAAAACCAAAGCACTTCTCAGCATGAGTATAGTGAAAGTAGCTATTGCATCTTGGGCACTTAGAACCCAAGCACAAAGTACTCATTCTCCATCTGATTGCTTGCAGTGCAAAAAAGCAATCACTGATGTAGAAAGAAACATCTGCCTGGCTATTGGAATGACGACTTGTAGCTGAGATCAGTCCAATTCTGTCTTGTGATGTTGAGACTCTGGAAATATTGCTAAGCTTTCTGAGAGCCATAGCCACAGAAAGTGGTACATGTGTAGACTCTTTCTCAATCAAATATCCTTGGTAACCTTTTGAGCAGTGTATATCTTGATAAATCAGAGAACCTTTGGAGACAGGCATTTTGTCAGTCTTAATGCCTCTCACTAAGCTTTGCAGTGGATTATTTGGAGATGCTTGGGCATAATGATTGCCAAACTTGATTCCTAGTATTTCAAATTGATCACAAACTGCTTCAATTCCACATATGCTACAAATCAGTCTTTTATACTGCGCAGTGTGATAGTTTGAAGCATTCACTACCCAGCCAAGTGCTTGCTGCTGAATAAGCTCAAGCTTTAGCAATTGCAACTTGCAGAGTGATATATTCATGACAGGGGCAGCATACTCCCATCTTGATCGGATATAATCCCTAAATAAATGTAGCTTCACTAGTGGATGCCATCCAGAGCTATTGTGCTGAAGTACTGCTAGTGTACTTGCTGCCTTAGACACACAGTGCTCAATATGCAGAGGCCAGTCTATTCCTTTGTTGGTAACAGGGAGTCCTAAATAGAAGTATGTGGATGGCATTGGGAGCTTTATACCACCCCATGAGATATTCCATGAAGGATCTGAACCAATGAATGCAGATTTGGAAATGTTAACTTTCATTGCATTCTTTGAGCACCATAGACTTAGGCTATCCAACATCAAGTTAGCATGCGTGATAGTGCTTGGTATAAGCATAATATCATCAGCAAACAGCAATACGGAAGGAATTGTTGTTGTATTTGCAAATGAAGCTAAGTCACCAGCCAAATCATTGATGTAAATATTAAAAAGAAATGGTGACAGCAGTGAGCCTTGAAAAAGACCACGGTATCTTGGAAATGGCAATGAACGCAAGCCATTAATACTGACAGTAGAGTAGCAGTTGGTAAATAAAGAGTATATTAGCTTCAAAAGCTGCATTGATGCTCCTAGCAGCTGTAGCTTGTGGAGTAGCTTAGGAATCTTTACTTGATCATAGGCCTGTTTCAGATCAATGAATATGCAATTTGCACTTGTATTTTCTCCCATAAGATAGAATAGATCATGGGATATTACTGAGTGTGTAATGGTGGAGTAGCCTTTGCAGAAGCCTGCCTGTAGTGGATGGAATCTGGACAGCTCTAATGTGTTCATGTGCTTGAGTAGGCATGCTTCAAATAGTCTTCTGAACATGGTGGTTAGAGCCACTGGCCTAAATCCATCAATTGTACTGGATGAAGTCTTCTTTGGGATTGGATGAATATGGGATACGTTCCACTGAGATGGGGTGCAACCCAGTCTAAGGCAGGAGTGAAGCAATAGCAGCAGATCATTGAGAAAACTTGATGATTGCAACAGAGCTTTGATAATGCGGATGTGCAATGGATCCATCCCAGATGACTTAGATGAAGGATATTTGCGGATTACATCCACAAGCGTACTTAGCTCAAATGATGAGGATGAAGAAAGCAAGTCTTTAAAGTGCATTCTACTTGGAGGTACATAACCTTCCAAAAGCTCAGTTGGAGTGGGCATTGCAAAAATCTGCTTATAATAGTTGACCGCATCATCTAAAGCAGAAATGCAAGTGTCCCTTGAGTTAATAAATAAATGCGCATTTTGTATTCTTTGTGTACTTTTATAAAGCCTAGAGGCCTCTTGAGCTGCAGTCCTGGAGTTGCTCATCTTAAATATGCGCATTGTGGACAAGTTTGGTGTCTGATGCTTTTGTTGCACAGAGTAACTTCCAAGGAAACATTCACAGGTGGAGACCACTATTGAATTGAAAAGGGTGCTGGTTGCATCAATTGCGGCAGTTATCTTTGGCATTGGGCTCTGGCTATTGAGCTGACTAAGGAGCTTCCAAGCCGGCACCAGCATTGGTGACTCCATCTCATAATGGGAGCTAATAAGACTTTGGATTATAGGGTTGTCTAATGGCTGCAAGTAAAGTTTGATAGCATCTGATTCATAGTGTGTATGCATGACTTGCTGACGTAAGGAAATATCTGCTAGCATGAATACATGATCTGAGTGTGCCTTAAGTGTCTCACACTGAAAGGACCACTTACTGGGGTACCTATGGCTGATAAATGCATGATCTGGGGTATTCTTAGGTAGGCTTGGTATGAGATGCCAAAGGCCCAGTTGCAATGCCAATTGCTCAAAAATATTAATGCATTCTTGTGGTACCACCCTCTGTACGCCATGTGCACTACCAAAGTGCGTGTTGATATCTCCAATCAAGGCTGTGAGTGGTTGGCGTGGCAGATACCTCACTAGGGTTGAGCATGGCATAGCTGGGGGGAAATATACCGCCATAATGCTTACAGAGCATAATTCAATAGTGATGGTATACTCTGTAGCTATGATGCTTGAAACCTGACTCCGCAACTGGGGAGAAATCAAACATAAAAGACCAGCTTTGTGATGACCACATACTGGCTTTGGAGCAACTTGAGATGATGAAGCAAGAAAGCATGGGTGTGACACATGCAATGCTTGGTCTACAAACCATGTTTCAGCTAAAAAAATAATATCATATGGGTTGTCTAATAAGCAAGTAACTTTTTTCCACTTCACGATGCTTAATCCACGACAGTTCCAATACCCTATCTTGAGGGATGGCTGGGTCATTGACAGCACTCAGGGGGGGAGTGCTGCTCAATATCTGTGACAACAATTTCATCCGGGTTGGGTGCAATATCCATTGCACCAGCTGTTGAAGTGGAAGGCTCTTCTACATGTGGGCTAGGTGATATGGGAATGCTACATTCATTGCATAGGTCAGCTAAGTACTGCTTATACTGGGAGTTATTTGACAAGGTGTAAGATTGCTGAATTCGCTTCATATATGCCATTTTCACTTTCTGCGCCACTTCTGCAGAAGCATTAGGATCTAATGGCTCTGAGGGGTTCACCTTTGAGAGCAGTGACAGGAAGGGATACTTGCGCATATGAGTAACAAAAGATTGAGCATATGAGGCAGACAGTGTAAATTCCACAGTACTTTTTCCAATAAAGTCAACACTCCATATTTTGGAGAGTTGGAACCGCAATGCATATAAAATAGACTTGACATCCCTAATGGGCTGTTGCTGTATCCCCTGAAGATAAATTTGGCAGCATTGATGCCTTACTTCAGCTCTTGTAGTGGTAAATGGAGGCTTTGCTCCAACACATTTCCGCATGGCTGCCTCCATTCTTTCCATCTCTGCTTTTGTTCCTGACCTTGCACATCTTTTGGCAATCTCTGCAAATGTTGGTCTTTTGGATTTTGCTATACATTTGCTATCAGGCGTTTTTATTTGCAAGTCTTTATTGCTAGCTTCTTGTTGCGTCCCATCTATGTGGGTTGCTGGCTTTTCCACATGGATTGCATTCTTTAGCATTTGCAATTCCCGCTGTTGGGAATTGCATGTATCCTTTATTTGCGCATTCTCTTCTACCAGTGACTTTTGTACTGCCAAAGCAGTCTTGTCAAGTGCAGAGCTGCTTTGCAACCCAGAAGAGACGGCTGTTTGCAATCCAAGCAGGTTTTCAATCAGCAATGTGAGTTTCTCTAGTTTGGAGTCAAATGATTGAAGTTTTACATTGACTGACTTCAAACTGTTTTCTAATATATTGATTTGTGAGTGTGCACTTGATACAACCTTATCTTCATGTGACGGTGAGTGGGCCTTCCGCCTCTTAGGGTGTTTTGACTGATACACCCTTTCAACACTAAATACATCATTGACCTGTATATCACTGGATTTATCATTTGATGAGTAGCCTGAGTACTCCGGCTCTCCAGAGGAGGTAGCAAGAATTGCTGTACTCTCATTATTAATCAGTGTTACTTCTGCAGTGGGAAGATTGTTGATCTCTGACGCAGAGCAAGATGCCCATTTTGATTTATGCTGTGTGTTATTTGCAGGCAGTAGGTCTGCTGAGAGAGAAAGGCATTCGGTCCAGAACTGCAAAGCCTTATATTTTGTGGCACAGTTTTTGCAGCGGAAGCAGCCATAAGTAGCTAAACCACTGCCATTTGAGTCTTTTGTAAACCCATAACCTGGACCACATTTTAGACAAGTAGCATTGTGTGGATTACTCCTATAGTATGCCAGCGCAGATTTACTTGGCTCCATTTCCCAGTACCACCCTCTGGCAGGGGAAGTTATAGAAGTGTTAGGGGAACTAGTAGCCGTATTAGAATTGTGATTATTTTCTGATGGTAAAGTCATGATTGCATTAAACTGGCGGTAGTTGCAGCTTTTATAGCAACTAAAACATATGGTGACGTATTCTTGAGAGCATTTGAAGTGAAGGCTGTTTCACTTGAATTGGAACATGCTGCACTGGCTTATTACAACTGGTCACAGGCAAGGACATTTAATATAAGACATAACTAACGGTTTTGGGGAGTTGGTGCGCATTTGTGTAAGGTGCTAGTAGTAGGTGAAATATAGTTTTGATGAAGCTTTGGTATATCACGGCACCACGCGGTAGTAAAGCAAACCAAGATATTATGACAACAACATTTAACACAAGACATAACTAAAGGTTTTGGGGAGTTGGTACACATTTGTGTATGGCACTAGTAGTAGGTGGAATGTAGTTTTGATGAAGCTTTGGTATATCATGGCACCACG
Source organism: Basidiobolus meristosporus CBS 931.73 (assembly GCA_002104905.1). Classification (NCBI taxonomy): domain Eukaryota; kingdom Fungi; phylum Basidiobolomycota; class Basidiobolomycetes; order Basidiobolales; family Basidiobolaceae; genus Basidiobolus; species Basidiobolus meristosporus. The sequence goes on from MCFE01000877.1 coordinate 23,133, forward strand.
CGGTAGTAAAGCAAACCAAGATTTTATGACAACAACATTTAACACAAGACATAACTAAAGGTTTTGGGGAGTTGGTACGCATTTGTGTATGGCACTAGTAGTAGGTGGAATGTAGTTTTGATGAAGCTTTGGGATATCTTGACACCACGCGGTAGTAAAGCAAACCAAGATTTCATGACAGGCTATGCAGTAGTTAAGCTCAGTGGCTCTCCACCTCCTCTGGAAATAGCTACGACAAACCATCTGTGGGTGTTGGAAGCCTGATCTTATCCAACTATGGTTCTTGGAAGAATGCAAGAATTGCGACAATCAATGCTTACTGTTGAGATTGAAATCTCCCCTAATCAATGCACCCAATATGTTGATGGCACATCATGACGCGTTTTGTTCTTGGTTCAGGAAGAATGGCTCTCATTGGGTTCAGTTTGTTCCCGCTGCTGGTGATGAGCACCATGGCCAGCGCCTCTTCCTCACCATCCACTTGTCTAGTACAGTCAATGATAACACTTGAAGGCACCCTGGATCTTGAGCTGTTCAAGGATTCCTGGAAGAAGACTGCCCAACAGTATCTCTCATCCGTGTATATGATAATGACCTTCAGTAAATCTTAGATATGTAAACATGATTTACAAAGCGTAAATCAGCAACAACTGTGGGACTATCTTGAGTACTCTTGCCACCCGCAATCTTCCAAACACTTAGTAAACCCTCTGACGCTGATCTTGGGGGGAGAATCATTCCCAGCATCACTAATTCATAGCCTGCAACCGTTGATCCCAAACAGCCGTATTGTGAATGACTATGAGCCAACGGAAGCAACAGTGAGCTCGCTGACATGGGGACGTAGTACCAAAGTGTAATTGACTGCCAGTTCCCCTAGGAGCGGCTGGAGAGTTGTACATTGGCGGAGTTGGAGTGGCAAGATCCATTTTCAGGTGAGCAAGATGCAAGAATGTACAAGGCAGGCAATGTTGCTTTCCTTAGTCAAGTCAAGGTTCATATTCTTTAGCATGTCAGTGTTTTGTTATGGGATTCTTCAATGCCAACAATGAACCATTAATGTCATATGCACCAACATATTATCACTATTGTCCCCAGACGCCTACCCATTGTTAGACAATGCTCAGGCATATTCCGCACAGAACACACAGGTGCATTTTGACAAGAATCAGTATGACCAGGTGCACCAAGTAGATCAAACTTTGTACCAACCATCTACGCCAACATTTGTGCAATTTTTTACTCCCGATGAGGATGACACTCAAGACTCGAGTGACGACAACGGATCATTGGATTTGACACGCACCGCATTCTCCTTACATTATCATGTATCCTACCCTCTATAATAGCTGGCCCTAGCTTGGGGTGACAATACACTCAAGGAGACCCGATTTCCCCACATAAATTGAATAAGCTACTCATTACCTTCATGACGTTTCTTACCCTTCGCCTGGATTGGTTGCTAGCAAGGCCCAAGACCAATGAATGTACGCATCTTTGAGTACAACTGAGCTCATTGCTTGGGTATATATAGCATGAGAACCATTATAACATGGTTACAACCTTGATGGTAGCAATAGTTAGTTAACTTTGATGAACTCACACTGTATCTGATTGAAAATTGGCATTCTCTCTACCATCATCGGCTCAATCGCATTGATATCGCGTAGTCTACATGATTACAGTATGATAAATACACGGATAAATACACGGATAAATACACGGATAAATACACCAATGTATACCCTAATATATACGCATATGCTTTTGATATTTCAGCAGTAGTGTGGTAATTCACGAACCACGGCTGATGATGTTTCATATTAATATAGGGTGACCAAATGATACATTTATTTAATCAATGTATTGATTCCCACTGAAATATCTGATCTTGATGTGCCGACCTCTTGTACTTCTTCTTAGCTACGGGCGGCTGGCTGGGTGATGATGATCCGGGGCTGTTGCTGCTTAGGCTGATAGAGGGTTTGGTCGACTACCTGCGCTTGGTCAAACTGATTAGAGTTCGACAGGGCATCAGCATCACTGGATGACTGAGCGTTCACTCTGTCCAACAAGGCCTGTCTTGGTTGCAGGTCGGCTATATTGAAGTTGGGCATGTTGTAGGATGACTCTGGCTGAGTTGTAGTGCCATCCATCGAGTCTTCACCTTCCCCTTCATCTTCACCCCCATTCTCATCCATATAGTGATCACCCTCGTCCTGTTCCGGCTAATAGTCATCTGCAGGCAATTAAGTTTCTTGGTAGCAAGGACTTACTTGCTCCCCGCACAAACTGTCACCATAGCTAACCTGAGAAGAGGTATCTTCTGTGTCAGTGAATGCATGGATGGAAGCAAAGTACAAAGCGAGTAAAGTGAGAGTAAGCTGCATTTTGATGAATAGCGTAAAACCAGTCGTAAGCTCACTTTATGGTGGTATTTGGCATAGTCTACTATACTACACCCTATATCTGACTCACTTGAGGCCATGAATTCACATTCTATGTCCTGCTTTTGTTACCCATCAACTAACGACTTGTGAAGATATGAGCCCACAAAGATAAACAAAGGTAGTCCCTTAATCAAGCAATGGTGTTTATTTTGTTCTATTGCAATATAGTGTTTCTCCAGTTGTAGGACGTTCATCCTTGGCTCTATTAGTCGATGATCATTATTTCGAACAACCATTTAGATTTTGACATGGTTTAGTCATTAGCAATCAAGTTAGAGCAAATGGTATGGATGATCGAGGTTTATTGAATTATGTGCAGTTGTTGGTACACTGAGTGTCTTACATAAATTCAGTATACAGCGAGTCCTGCTGAGCACAATCACTGTCACACTGAGCATCTTCCACAGGTTCAGTGTACTGCATATCCTGATCAACGCATCCCTCAGCGTACAATATTACTTAGACATTCGAAGTCTCAACAGTTGGCAGAGCTTGGACTTGCAGGTGGCAATTACATGCTCGGTCGGATCATGACGAACTACGATAATGGACTCTTTTATGGTTGTTTTGGAGCAGCGATGATGGCCAGAAGAAAAGTAAAAAAAGTTGGTGTGATAAATACACATTGATACCCTCAGCAATTACTATTCCCATGAATCTATGATTTCAAACTAACACGACACTAGGTTCATGTTTCGACTTAGCTAAGCGGACTTAAGGTGGTTGATGCAAAGCATAATGCAAAATCGTAAATCTGGCTCAGTATACTATCAATTCATTCATAATCCCATAATACTCATAAAAATAGCCACAAGTTACTATATCACCGGAGTAGCTTAGCGCCCTTCGACAATGAGATCAAGAACGAAGCCATTCCTGTGTGCTCACCTCAAGTCATTGTCCCTTCACTACCGTGTATGTCATTCCAAAGTGGTACCGCAAGCCCAGAAATGAAGAGGATTGTTTATTTTTCTTGATGTACTGAAGTGGTTGGCCGCCTGGATTACGGTGTGAATCAACACCTATTCGCTGATGATTGCAATGAAAGTGAAATGCTGACTAACTCTACTCGCCTTTGCTTCATAATTTAGTAAGCTGGGTTTGGTTGCTGATGAATCTAGCAAAGCAACTGTTTGCCTTGCAGTGTGTCATCCAGAGCCAACATGCAACGCACTTTCCACATTCTATCAGCCCTAGTATTCCTATTTGGTGTATCTTATGCATCGCCCATTGCAACGTATGACAACCAGCAAGTAGACCAATGGACGGCAATGAACCATCAATGTCATACACTCCAACATACTATCAACTAGAGTCCCCAAACGCCTATCCATTGTTGGACAACGCTCAGACAAATTCGGCACAGAATGCTCAGGCACTTTCCAACCAGAATCAATTTGAGCAAGTGCAGCAAGTAGATCAGACGTTGTACCAGCCATCTGTGCCAACATATGTACAATCAATTACTCCCGATGAGGATGACACTCAAGACGACGACGATCAGTCTTCGTGTAAACGTTGCCAACGACGCCATCGTAAACGTAGATACAGAGGCAGCTTTTGACTCAATCGTAAACACTTATTTGGCATTCACAATCATTCCCATCATATAATCGCTATCTCTGCAAGCTATCCAACACATACATTTCTTCTGCAAACAAGATTACACCAACTGATACCACGTGACCACAGGGATGAGTGGAATGAGCATCGTGAAGATTCTGGCAATGACTCCTCAAGCAATAGTGTGAATCATTTTGGTTTTGTACCCTCCAATTTGCGAGCAATATTGAATAAACTACTAAAATGGAATAGTGGTGAGCAATCGTGGTGAGCAATCGTGGTGAGCAATAAATCGATGATGGTATTAGCAATGAAGTACGTAGATTGATGATACATAGGTTTAATTGGCTGTGGATTGTTTTTATTGATGATTGGCCACATAGAATAGCTATCAACTGAGCTTCGGCTGCTGCTGATGGTTGATAAAAACAAAAGCAACTTTTTGCATTCCAGTGTGTAACTAAGAGCCAATATGTGACGTAATTTCCGAATTTTATCCACGCATTTTAGCCACGCATTTTATCCACGCATTTTAGCCACGCATTTTAGCCACGCATTTTATCCACGCATTTTAGCCACCTTAGTATTCCTATTCGGTGTATCCTATGCATTGCCCATTGCTACGTACGACAACCAATAAGTAGACCAGGGTGTCCAAGTGGACTATGAGACTGAACCATCGATGTCATATGCGCCGACAGGTTACCAGCTGGAGTCCCCGATCACCTATCCCTAGTTGGACAATGTTGAAACTAATTCCGTACAGAATGCTCGGGCACTTTCCAACCATCTACGTCGACATATGTGCAATCATTTACCCCAGACGAGGATGAAAACCAAGACTTGGTTAACCACGATGATCAGCCATCGTGTAGACGTAGATACAGAGACAGCTATTGATGAGAACAGGTTGTTGGTATTTCTACATTTTATTACTTACATGTAATCGATGTCACACCAGTTTCCCTATTTATGTAGACTATCAAGTACACACAATTATTGTGTAAATAAGCTGTCAAATATGAACACTGGAAAAAAAGACACATAAGAGATGTGCCCACAGGGATGGGTGGAACAATGGCGAGTATCAACAGAGATCGAAGTAAGGGAAAGAGTCGCTTAAGCGCTAATTTGCATAATTATCACACGAATCGCTCGTCTGTGACGCATATTATATGTGCGCTCAGGACACTCTAGGATGCCCAATCTCCAAATTGAATAAGCCCGGGTTGAGCTTATTAAATAAGCCACCCAATACCTCCAAGCAGTACTTCGATACGTGCACAGCCAAGTCTTATCAGTTTCTTACCCTTCCCCTGAATTGGTAGCTGGATTTCGGGTCATCGGAAGGAAGTATGGAAATTGGCGTGGTGTTGAGTTTGTCAAACGCTCTTGTTCCCATGCCGGTAATGGCTATATTTCTGCTATCATATATGAGGCGAAAAATAATGAAACTTTATTGGATTTGGACTTAAGTGCAGTCGTTGGTTCATTGAGTGTCTTCCATGGGCTCCGTATACTGTGAATCCTGATTAGCACAGTTATCGTCACATTGAGCATCCTCCATGGGCTCAGAGTACTGTGTATCTTGATCAGAGCATCCTTCGATGCATTGGGT